>ML817081.1:68397-96330 GCA_009831015.1 Picea engelmannii | reverse complement strand
AAAACTTCTCCTTCCAACTACCCTTTCAGATCAAGGAGATTCGGACAAGCATAAGCGGATTTCGCAAAAACAACACACCCTTTTTGCGATCAAACAAGAGATAGAAAACCAAAAATGCAAAAGGAAGGAGAAAGCGATTGGACAAGATGACCTCAAAGAACCAAATGAGAAGATTCATAGACTTCTGATGTCCTTCACCAGAGTTTCTTCTTAGTCAGACAAGAGGGGAAAAGGTAGTGGATTGATTCCAAGTTCTCAATAGAAGAAAAAACTCAAAATAAGGAAGAAGGTCACAAAATATGAACAACAAAGTGCCTACTTCTCAGAAAGAAGAGGGTAAAAGGTCATTAGTAATATATATTGAAGCATCAAGAAGCTGAGCAAGGACAAAAACAAAGACTGAACTGCAGAAAACACAATTCTGGAAGGTATTTTCGCAAAGGAGAGGATGGCGCTCTGGTGTAAGGGCCATCAGAGCATTATAAATCTTTGTCTAACATCTTTAGGGAGTGTTGGTGCTGGGCTAACATGGGCATAGGGGCGCCATGCTTCAAAAACTTAGAAAAGTTGTCAAAAAGGCCAAAAAATCAGTCAATTTTTGTCAATCAAGATGCATGTGATGGATTAAGGATTCAATCAACAAGTGAAATCACATATAGGGGGTGAACAAGGCCTAATAAAACAAAGGGTAAGACAAGGTCTATGAGGAAAACCAAAAAGTAAAAGTTTTGATTCGATCCCCGGTGGAGTCGCCAATTTCTGTTGAAGGAAAATCTCCCTCTGGATAGGTAGATCTCCTCTTGAGAACTAGAGTCTTAACTCTAAGACAAACGATGCTTATCATGGACACTGACTTCCTTTTAGATCTAGGAAAACTAATGTGTGAGGAGGAAGGAGAAGAGGAGTACCTTTTTACTGGTGTTTGTCCCTGCACATTCCAAGTTGAGCTCCAATCTTGAACTCCTCGATAAGCCCTGTAGACAAACAAAGACACAACCAACTTCCTACTCTATCAAGATTATTTCAAAAAAGATCTATCTACTAGAGACAAATTCATGTGAAATCAAACACAAATTAGAAATAAACTGGCCAAGCATATTATATTAATGATATCAAAGTGTTTCTTATAGCCATGGATGAAGTGCAACAAATTCACCAAGCTCTCCTTGTCCAACCCTTTCTCAAAAGCTCCACGATCAGAATGACAACAGCTTCACTGATTATTCTCCTCCACTGTATGTTTCCTATGAGATCATAGGTTTCATATCTTCAATCTTTTTCATCCCCTTTCACCATGAGAAAGCCTTCTTATATAGGCTTGGAGAGGCTCAACCACTTGAGATATCTTTGGGGTAAGTTGAGGATTTTCATCCTTCAGTTAGGGATCTTCCCTAAGATCATGGCTTGACTAAGGATTCGAATCCAAATGCCTTCAAAGATTGAAGGGATCTTTCCCTCATTCTTCTCAACAAACCCACTATTGCCCATAATAGGTAGCGCTCCTCCAAAAGGGCAGTCAGAGCGTTATAACACTCCCTATTAATGTATAGGGGGGCTCCAACACTCTTAATATCATAAACACTCCTCCAAAATGGTAGAAAAAGTGTTATAACGCTCCCAGATAGTCTATAGGGGGGCTCCAACACTCTTAACAGAGGTATAGGGGAGCGCTCTCCTCTAAAAAATCAATTTCAGTGGTTCTTTCAAATGGCAAGAGGTTCATAAACCCAGTTAACCATTCCCCTTATTCCAAATCAAATGTTTGAGGTGTTTCAAGTGTCTTTCTGATGTTGTTATAGGTACGACATAAGCATTATGGCAGTATGGTTTTCCTGACACTTGCGACACTTGTGAGAAAAATGAGACACTTGCGACACTTGTAATGACGACACTTGTGACACCATCGAAGTGAGTAATTTTGATGTGTAACAATTATGGAGCCGCCTTTTGAATTAACGAATCAAACTATATAACATTTTTCTTTTGAAATTTTGGGAGTTGGGGTTTCACGAAGTACGAAGGTTCAATATTGAACATCCTTGAAGTCTTGATATCCAAACTGACAAAAGTATTAAATGTTAAGTCAGGTTCATTAACGATTAAGTAATATTAACAAAGAGTAAATCTTGCCACGACTTCGCGATTCAGTATGCTCTTACATATAAAAGATTTGAAGTCCCAATACCTGAAACCCCGACATTTTAAAACTAATCACGATTAATTAAGAGAGTTAAATATGATTATACTAAATTAAGACCTGTCGCGACTTTGCATATTGTAACTCTTAGTTTAAATTGATTTAAAGATCCCCGAGACCCAAAATGCCGAAACTTGATTAAGTGTTAGGTATGATTAATTAAGGTACTAAATGAGGATTATACTCTAATTAATCTACTGCTTAAATTTAACTCGGATACATTCAAATTCTGTGCTTTTCCTGAGATATCGACCATAAATGATATTAATATCTAATTTAGGGAAATTATTCCAAATAGGATCAAATTTTAACACCCAAATACTTTTTATTAAAGGAATTAAACGTGTTGTCAGTGAAGGTATACACATGGTTTATTCATTTAAGGCAAAGAGGATTTTTAGTTCTGAATCACTTTCTGGTTTTCTTAGAGTTGGCTTAGAGAAATAGCTAGTTTTCTACATTCTCATTCTTTGTAACAGGTAACAAAACTCTGAATTTGATATCATGGTTCCACACAAAGTGCTAAAAGCAGTTGGTGAGAGTTCTGGCCAGAACAAAGATGTTATTTCTGATACTTCGCCCAAAAGTATAAACACAGTTAAAACCTAGATGCATGTGTTCAACACCATACAATATGAAGAGGTAAACTATCCTGATGATTCAAGCGACAATGAAAATGATAACTTATCTACCAAATATAAGATTATCGCTCAAGAAGAACTGCATAAGATAGAAACCAACCCGAGGATTTTACCCTACATTGACATGATTATATGGGCGCTGGATCATGTAGATATCCCGACTTGAATGATATTCAACTCTCAGAAAGTAGTTGTTGGGTCATTTCGACCGGAACACATACAGGTCATGTATAAAATGTCTGCAACATCAAACTTCGTTTATAATTCCATTTTTCTTGTGAATTTTAATAATAATGAATGTGATCAGTATGGAAAGAGTCTTTCTGACCTGATCAAAGACTAGTGTTCACGCCATAAAACGTTCAGAGCTTAATCTCACGACGTATATTCCATCTCATCGCTTGAAACACAGTTCATGTATATAGCCATGATGATGTGAATAATTTATGGAAAGGAGAACATGACCCATTTCTTTCTACCACAGGTTCCCATTATTCACTCGGTGGCAGAAGGATTTTCTTTCGACTGGGCAAAGATATTTTCAGATAATCTGGCTAGTGAAATCTCATAATAAAAAATGAATAAAACCAAAGGGCAACCAACTTCATTATTTATGTCAGATTATGTTATGGACACTATTTGTTCCACGACACCTTTCTCGCTGATGCGCTGGAGTTGGACTGCCAACAGTGCAAAACCAATTCTTGATTACCATTCAAAACTCTAGGAAGACAAGGAAAGCGATTTCTTTTATGAAATCTATAATTGGGTAGTGGTGCCGATGCATATTGTTATATTTGGTCACCCACCACCAAGAATTTCAGACAAGGTTATGGTTAGCCTAGGTAAAGTAGAAGACTAGTACATAGAGGAACATTTCTCATATATCAGATTTTTCGGCTACTCGGTCCCTCCATATGCATTATCGAAATTTTTACCATACAAACTGGTGTGCCGTGAAGTTGCACGACAAAATGTACTTGGCAGGATTAGAAAAGAGCTAAAATATGTGCATAAAAAGGTATGGCGATCTTTTCCTTTGTCTATTGGTTCATTTTCCTTATTGGATTTCGGTCACTCCAAGGTGGAGGTTTCGTATTTAGTAGAGATAAATTTGGTTGACATTGAATTCAAGAAGAACGACCCATAGAGGGTCGTGGGAAACCATATGGCCAGTTGCAATCTCAAAAAGTATGAATATGAAGAGTCCCCTCATAACGAAATGTTCTGAGGGGTAAGATCTTACCAAGAAGTTCTGAGCCAAGTTTGAGCTCTGCTACTTGGTGAAATGGCTAGGTTTTACAATTTCCAAAAAGACCGAAGAAGTGTCCTACCCAAATTATTACAAGGGCAAAGCCTAAAATCTCTAGATACACAACAAACAAAGACCCAGAACCCAAAATCTGGAAGCTCTACCAAATAAGAAACCCTGGAAAACCTGGAGAAAGTTGAGGTCTCGACTCAAAAGGGAAATATCCTAGAGATAGAGATATTAGACAACGAGGGAAAAGATAAAAAAGAGACAATAATAAAGAACGAAGAAGATAGACGACCTTCTTCACCTGAGAAATAAACTACTGGAGAAGCCGAGAACAATTTATCCACAGAAATCGACAACCCCATTGAGGTTTTCACACCTTTACAGTTCACCTTAGGAAACCCTAACACAAAGGCAATGTTCATAAGATATTTCACACCTATCCCCATCAAGGAGATACCCCCCATCGAGTTCTTTTTCAGTAAGAAAATAAAGGTCGTGGTGAAGAAAGAAATCCACATGAGGGAGGGTGCAATGGTAAAAAAGAACAGAGTATTATTAGATGGGAAAAATTTGGAAGAAGATGATTTTGCTACAGAGGTGGCAGGCTCTTTGGGAGATTTTACAATGGCCCACTTATTCTCTGTTGATAATATGAAAGAAAGGCTAAGGCATAGGAATGAGATGATAAATCAGCTACGAGATCAAATAAGGAATATAGAGAATAATATCAAAAGCGAGGTCAACAAAGGACTCAAACAAGCTAGAGCCAAAGACAGACAAGAAATTCAACAACTTAAACTTGATCTTGAAGAAGTACACAAGACCTCTCAAGCAAGTCAAGGGTAGGTCATCCAACAAGAAGAATTTGTAAGGCAGTTGCAAGCTAAATTGAGTTCTACTGAAAGCCAAGTTGTAAATATAGCAGTGTTTCAAGCCCAGGCACTGGAAGTGCATTAGAAGCTGGAAGTAGTACAACACAACCTATTTTCTAAGGTAGGGATCATTCAATATTATTTTCAGGAGATGGATCAATCATTAGATAATATTGGTTTCAGAGAAAAAGAGGCTACTGCGGCCCGAGCCACCTTTCAAAAGGCAGTGGTATCTTCGGCTAGAGAAGAGGTACCAGTAACTCCCGAATTGATTGTCATAGAACAAATGAGGGGTGATATCATACTAAAGGGACGGGAGGCCAATATAGCCAAGAGTAATAAAATGGCCAAAGAAATAAAGGAAGATTGTGAAGAGGCTTTTGATTTGCTAGATAAAAAATCACTAGGCATTGGAAAGGACGATTGTGCTGGAGTACTAGGACAAATCAATATTGTAAAGCATCAACTGGACATCAAAGAAAGATTAAATGAAGCTCAGATCGAAATTTCATAGCTGAAACAGGTTGACGTCGCTCAAATGGATAGATGGCTGGTAAAGCCAAATTTACAGTTGGAGTCAATAAATTTTGAAGGTAAAAGGATTGAAGAAATGTTGTCGAAATTATAGAGAAAGTTGTATCTTTTTGAGGAAAAGGATGTGACAGAGCCTTCCATAATTTTAGTACAATTTCTAAGCAAGTGCACCGAGTGTCTGGATCCAGGTGAAGGAAGTAATTCAAAGAAATAATGAAGTAACACATGCATGTCTGTTCTGTCGGTATGAGAGTGAGATAGAATGAAACCAAGTGAAACTGTTCAAGTTTTTTATTTTGTAACCGTTAATATCTAGGAGTAAGGAAAATTCCAACCATCTAGGGTTGGTAACCTTTTGTATAAATATAATTTCAAAAGACTTAAAGAAGGTTTTTTCTTGGCTGATTGTAATAGAGCGATCTCTCCTTTTCAAGAATTAAGATAAATGTAGACCAAAGACTCCATATTTCGTCAATCTTGAGTTGTGTGTTCTTTTGTTCTTTCGTATTCCAGCATATTTATTTATATGTCTTTGATGAATTCTTAATCACAACTTAGTACAACATCTACTGTGGTTATATGGTTCATTTAGTTATCTGATTGTTTAGAGATTTTCCTCTGTGTTGGAAATTGGAAAATACAAGACCTGTGAATTAGTTAGATTACCACATTTTATGCTTCATTAAAGGTTTCACATCCATTTTTATTCTTCTGTATCAGAGTGAGATTCTTCTATGATTGATG
Organism: Picea engelmannii; assembly: GCA_009831015.1. NCBI lineage: Eukaryota > Viridiplantae > Streptophyta > Pinopsida > Pinales > Pinaceae > Picea > Picea engelmannii. Next base: position 90,081 of record ML817081.1, on the reverse strand, counting down.
CCTCACTTTGTTTTAACAGCTTTATGTTTTTCTCTTATCACACTCATTATTTTCAAATTTGAGTCAGATAAGGAAAACGACCTCTGAATTTTTATACCATTAATTCAATTTTAGGAGATTTCCTCATATAATTGAAGACAAGAAAAAGCAAACATAAAAAACAATATACCTTTTAGCTTTCTTTCCTCCATGACTGTACCTGTTGCAAGACAACCTAATATTGAACTCGGTCTTGCAGATCAAACCAACATTGCATTAAACTTGTTTAATACTATCTTAGAGATAGCTAACACCCGGGTTGAACTTGAACGTTCATGGGAAGTGATTGAACATGACATAAGCATCCAAGAACATTGGGAAGCTAGGCAAAGACAACTTAGAAATAGGCCATAGCTTCTTTCCCTAAAGAATTGATTTTCTTTTCATATTTTAAACTCTCTTTACTTTTTGAATGCCTTGACATTATACTTTTTAGCCTTAAGTATAAACTCAGGAACAACATATTTTTGGCACTGCTGTCGGGTATCGAAGAAGCGAAGTTATTTTTCCCTGGGAATAACGACATTGGTAAAGTTTATTTCTTTGATAGTGAACAAAGATTGAATACATTATAAGGATAAATTTTATCTTTCACTTGGAAACTGCAAAACTAATAAACTAGAATTTAATAGAAAAAATACTAGAAAGAATCCAGACGATAAGAAAATATCGCCTGTATCCAACCCCGAAAGAATTTTGAAACCAAGAACATATCTTAAACAGACTGCTTCATCAATGAGTAAGATTTATCAACCTAAATCCACACAATCAAATAATAAGGATCTACTTGAATATTCGAATACCCAACTCCTTTTCAGAGAAACATCCATCAATAGAATTGAAACCCTAGAAATTGAGTTGGTGTTACCCAAAATTAAAGCCGAAACTTTTCCAACTGTATCCTTTACCAATAGAGGTAAAATAGCTATCTCAGTTCTCACTTCAATTGACATTTCATCAGTTCCCAAAATTCAGTCTACAACCTCTCAGAATTCAGAAGAATATACTGTATACCTTGACTCGACTCATGTTGGTTCTCATGTGTACACATCCTGTGAGTCCGAAGAAACCAGTCCTATTTTTTCGGTTCCCTATTTTTCAAATTTCCTGTCTCCCGATTGTCAGTTCTTTGAAACATTTTCACTTTATCCAGATGTAACTAAAAGGTCACCACACACCTCTAAAAGTCTTCTCTATAATCTCCAAGTTTCACCCTCTAAATTATCAATGGTTGTGGCTGAAGGAGGTGGTGTTGTTGGGGGAGGAGGGGGAGGTCAAGTACCAACCCCACCCCTTATCATATTTTCCAAAATAGCTACTAGGTATGCCCCTTTGGTCCTCCCATTCCCTCTCCATGATCTACCTGAAAACTATATGAAAAAACTATCGAAGTTCACGGGGGAAGGAGATTTAACTGCTACCAAACACATCAATTTATTTGATCAATTTGTTGACATCCTTGGTATTGAACATGAGGATGTTTATTCATGAATCCTAGTTAAAAATTTTGAAGGAAAGGTGAGGGCCTGGTTCTGAGGACTCCCAGCAGGATCCATAGGATCATATGATGAGTTAGAAAATGCTTTTATCAGATAATGGAGATAAGGGAAAGATCATCTTTATTATCTAAACGAGTGTGGATCTTTGGGAAAGAAAAATTCAGAATCAGTTCTTGAGTTTACCCAAAGATTCAATAAATTATATAATAAAATTCCAACTGAGGTTAAACCTTCCCAACCTGCATCAAAAGTAACTTTTGTTGGGAATTTTGATCCAAATTTCTCTCTACTGTTAAGAGAAAGAAGATCTGTTGATCTCACTAAAATGCAGGATGACGCTATAGAAATCGAATCAAACATGATGGCAACAAGAAAGTTAAAAACTAAATTTTAAATGGGAAATAAAAAAACTAGACAGTACAGAGAATAAGCAGGACCCTATGGATCTGGGAATTCTTTGGAAGATAATATGGATGACATGGAGAGAATAATCAAAGAATTGTTGAATAAAATCTCGAGAATGGAATTGGACCAATCAAAGAATTATCAATTCCCTAGAAAGGATTTTAGAAGGAATCCTAACCCTCAAATACAACAAAGACAAATTAAGAATGAAGAACAAAATATTCAAGCCCCCTTTAAGAATGAAAATTTTATAGTAGGAGAAGACATGCAAAATTTTGAGAAGTTATAAGAAGATACAAATAATCTTGGCAATGATTATCAAGAACCTTATTTGACGAGACAATATTATGAAAAATCTTTAAATACAGAATACAGGTCTGAAAATGAAGACAATAGAAATATTACAAAGGATTCATCTTATCAAGGAATAACTGATAACATAATGGTCGAACTGCAACATAAATACAATCTAAGGCCTAGGAAAAGGAATATCATGACTTCCCCACCGAAGAAAATTTTGCCGAGAGGGGAAATAGATGAGGCAGTTTCAAAAGTTGCTGAAAAACATACGGTTAAAACCAAGACTGCTAACACATAGTCTACCAAGACAAAGTCAGTAGAAACACCAGTTACTAATACAAGGAAAGCGAAGGTTCCTATGGTTGAAACAAAAACATCACAAATTAATAAACTGGAAAGGAAGGAGATATAAATCTAAACCAGAGAAGTTGATAAGATGATGAGAAATTTCAATCTAGAAAATGAAATTAATAAAATCAAAATTCCTATACCTCTGGTTTAACTGGAAAAAAACCCAATATAAAAAAAGCAAATCACTAAAATGATTAATTTTTCAGATAATGAAAGTGAGGCTGACGTTATAAATTTAGAAGACGATAAGCCTAATATAATTTTTGGTCCACATTTTGAAGGTGCCAGAGATATTGTCGCCCCTTTCTATATTACACTAACTCTGCATGATTACCTGCTCCATAATTGCATGTTGGATTCTGGAGCTTCTCAAAATGTAATGCCCAAAGCCATTATGGATAGAATTGGTCTCGAAATCACTCGACCATATGGATATTTATATTCTTTTGATTCGAGAAAGGTTAAATATATAGGTATGATAAAATATTTAGTAGTTAATCTTGCACAGATTCCTGTAAAAAGCATTCTCATGGATGTGGTTGTCGTTGATATACCTCCAAAGTATGGCATGTTGTTATCTAGGTCTTGGGGCACCAAACTTGGAGGATCCCTCCAACTTGACATGGCATACGCCACAATCCCGATCTTCGGAGGAAAGTTCACACGCTTGTACATATAAACAAGGTTGGCGTTTACAGTGAGTGATCCTCTGAACCCAAATAATTACACTGTTTATATTTCTGATCAGAATTTAGGGAATTGTATTTAATCCATTGATGATGATTTAGATGTATGTATAGAAGAAAATTGTATAGAAAAAGAAAAATAAGAAAATATAAGTAAAGATGTATATAGTTCTGGAGTTTGAAAAATGTATTTTGATGGTGCTTCATCTTGTGAAGGAGTAGGATCTGGAGTGTTGTTTGGGGCACCCGACGATGAGTTCATTATTCCTTTTTCTTACAGATTATAGTGGGACACAGATTACACTAACAATATATGTGAATATGAGGCCCTAGTATTAGGATTAGAAGTTTCCATAGAATTAAACATTAAGAACTTAGAAGTCTATGGTGATGTTGAACTGATCATAAAAAAAATTAATCGTCAATACCAGGATAAACACCCAAGGTTGAGATCTTATAGGAACTATGCCTGGGATCTAATTGATAATTTTTCCTCATCGGTTAACGTTCATTACATCCCTAGAACTGAGAATCAACGGGAAGATTCTTTGGCTAAAGTGGCTTCAACCTTTGTTCCTCCAACGGTTTTCAAACTTAAATACCATATAGAGATGAGACATAGAACTTCCATACAGAATAATATACAACATTGGTAGGTTTTCGAGGATTAAAAAATCATTTTTTTAATTATAAATGGTGGATGACTTTGCTGAAAAACATGTCGACCAAGAAAATCAAAATGATCCCACTTGGATCATGCAGGAAGGGGAAGATATTCAAGAGTTTCAAGATAATATTTCTAATCATCGTATGCTTATTTTGAAAAATAATCAGATCCCCAAAGGCCTGATCCCCTTAGAGAGGTTATTTAATCATGACAACATTCCTTTGAAGTCCACTTTACAGCCTCGACCAAAATAAGTCAAAGATTGTGATATAGGCACCAAAGAAATTCTTAGGTTGGTAAAATTATCTAAGTACCTTCTTCCTGAAATAAAAAGTAAGTATGCTAAGTTGCTTAGAAAGTATAAAAATGTTTTTGCTTGGTCCTATGATGAATTAAGAACTTATGACACCACCATAATGGAACACAAAATTCGTCTGAAACAAGGTGTCAAACCATTTAGGCAGAAGCTCAGACATGTTAACCCTATATTGATGCCTATGATAGAGAAAGAAGTAAAGAAACTTCCAGATGCCAATATCATTGTCCAACTCAGATACTCTAAGTGGGTAGCTAATTTAGTTCTGGTAAGAAAGAAAAATGGTGAAATAAGAATGTGTGTAGACTTTATAAATTTAAATAGATCATCACTTAAGGACAATTATCCATTGACTAAAATGGATCATGTTTTAGAGAAAGTAGTTGGAGCAAATAGGATGTCCATGATTGATGGATTTTCGGGCTACAATCAAATTGCAGTACATTAAGATGATAAAGAGAAAACTGCGTTCACTACCCCTTGGGGTACCTTTATGTATGATAAAATGACTTTCGGTTTAATGAATGCAGGAGAAAATTTCCAACGAGCTATGGACATCACCTTCGTTGGTGAAAAAGATAAGTTTTTCATAATTTATCTTGATGATCTAACTGTTTTTTCTAAATTTGATATAGAAAATCTAGTACACCTCAAGCAAACTTTCAAAAAATGTCACAAATTTGGTTTGTATCTGAATCCCAAGAAATCTCATTTTGCAATTAAGGAAGGTAAACTCTTGGGCCATATAGTATCTAGGGATGGAATTAAAATTGACCCAAAAAGGATTGAATCCATAGATACTATTAATATTCCCAGGAATAGGAAAGAAATTCAGTCATTTTTAGGGAAAACAATTTTTTTGAGAAAATTCATTTTAAATTTTGCTGAAATCATAAAATTGATTACAGATATGATTAATAAGGACAACGAGGTAAAGTGGACAAGTGATGTTAAGGCGTCATTTGAACGTATTATGAAGGTCATAGGTGAATCAGCAGTACCGATAAGTCCTGATTATTTGAAAGAATTTTTTCTTTTTTCATTTTCTTCCGAGCATACTGTTGCAGCTGTATTGTTACAGAAGAATGATGAGGGTTTTGATAAACCAATTGCATTCTTTAGTAAAAGTATTAGAGATGCTGAGCTAAAATACGATATATTTGAAAAGAAAGCTTATGCAATGGTGAAATCCCTCAAAGATTTCAGAAATTATGTACTACATTCAAAGATCATTTCTTATCTACCTACCAGTTTTGTTAAGGATATACTGGTTCAGCCCGACAATAATGGAAGGAGAGGCAAATGGTGAGCCAAAATTTAAGAGTTCAACCTGGAAGTTAAACCAACTAAAATTATTAAAGGTCAGGGATTGGCTAAATTGTTGGTTGAATCAAATATGAAAGAACTCGGAATAAATCATCTGCAAGAGAACAAAAGATTTTTAGAGATAGACGAACTCGATGTCACTATGCCCACAACTGAAATTCTAGAAAAATTATCTTTTTTAGTTTGGTACAGTGACATTGTTTCTTATTTATTGACCCTTCAGTGCCCCAGTGACCTAACCCCATCTAAATCTACGACATTGAAGTTACACCCTGTAAAATATTGTATTGTAGAGGGTCAATTATATTGGAAAGATGCCCTTGGTTTCTTACTAAGCTGTTTAGTAGAATCCGAAACATAAAAAGTTATAAATGAATTCCACGAATGAGTGTGTGGAGGACACCACGCTTGGAGAGAAACGTCTTATAAAATATTAAGAGCTGGAGATTATTGGCTGAAATTATTCACTGATGTAAACACTAAAGTCAAAACTTGTAATCCTTGTTAGTTGTTCACAGGTAAGAAGAAAATTATGGCATTACCTTTAGTTCCATTTAAAACTGAAGCTCCATTTCAACAATGGGGTCTTGATTTTATTGGAGAAATTCATCCACACTCGAGTTCTTAACATAAATGGATTCAGACCGCTACATACTATTTTACTAAATGGGTGGAATCTATTCCAACATGAAATGAAACAGACACAGTAGTGATCAGTTTTCTAGAGGAGAATATCCTATCAAGATTTGGCTATCCTCGAAAAATAGTTACTGATAATGCTTAGGCATTCAAATCCATGACCATGATATTTTTTTGTTAGAAGTATAGCATTGTGCTAGGACACTCCACGACCTACTATCCTTGGGGAAATGGATTAGCTGAGTCATCTAACAAAATCCTGATCACTATAATTAAGAAAGTATTGACCAAAAATAAGAAAGCATGGCATGTACATTTAAAATATGCTTTATGGGCTAACAGGATAGGCACAAAACGGTCAATCAAAATGTCTCAATTTCAGATGGTATATGGTACTGACGTCATTTTGCCCATAAATCTAGCATTTCCAGTAATGAAACTCTGGAAAGACTCAAAAGAAGAGCCAAATGACATTACCAGGAGGATAAATCAATTGATTGAAGTTCATGAAAAAGATATATAGGGTTGAAGTAGATGAAAAAGTCAGAAATATCAAGATAATATGAAATCCTTATTTGACCAAAAAGCTAAAGATAGGGAATTGCTCCCTGGTGATTTAGTTCTAAAATGGGAAGCCAGAAAAGAGGATGCTAGGAAACATGGTAAGTTTGATCAGATCTGGTGCGGACCATACAAAATTACAGCCTCTGAGGGAAAGAATGCATTTTTGTTAGAAAATCTTGACGGAAAGATCCTTAATTCCCCTATCAATGGGCATCACCTCCAACATTTCATGCAGTAGTACAATTCTAAACTTTCATTGTACATACCAGTTTGGTTTTCATTTTTATTATAATTTGCATCCTTTGGTAAGTCTATATTTTCATTGTAAATAGAAACAGGTTAGTTGATTTCACTGAATAATAATAAAATATAAAAAAAATATGCAACATGAAGCTTTCCAATCAATAAATAATTCCTGACATTTTTCATGATCCATCTTATTGCAGGATACGAGATGATAACATGGTGATAATCTCTAGAAGGAATCCATACTCGCATTGAATCTCACTCAAAACAGGTGATAAACTAACAATTTGCTTGACAAAAAATATAGAAAAATTTTGAGGTATGAACTTTCGTCTTGTTAACCCAAGTCAAGTTTTCAGAAAATATATTGGTGAAATTGTCGAAAGTTTCATGTGAGTTAATGTGAGGTATTCCTAATCTTCGAAGAAGAAAAAGAGCTTCACTTTGACTCTGAAAGCTTAAGAACAAGTTTTCGACTTGAGAATAGGAAAGAATTCTAATGATATTCCTGACTTAACTAAAATACAAAGTATGTTTGAGTTAAGCCTAATTTATTTAATCCTTTTACCATAATTAAACTGATTAAATTCGCTCAAGGAAAGTCCCTATATATATATATATATATATATATATATATATATATATATATATATATTCCCAATGAAAACCTCTTGATAAGCGAAGATGTTTTGATAGTCAAAAGATGATTAGTTCAGAGTAATCAAAGTGAGTTAATAGACCTCTATTTCTAAAATATAAATGGATATCATCCCTGGTATATTTTATTATGTACAAATTGATTGCCCTCACTTCATGTTTGATTAAATATAAGGCATATGGTGAAAGAAAACTCATAAAATGATTGCCCTCATCTCAACATTTAAATGCAAAGTTATTATTTGAAGTGATGAAAGGAAAATAAATTTGGGAATTAGATAACTTCACCAGGGTACTGAACATACTCTCTGGCAGTGAAGCAATGTCTGTGATATCTATAAGGCAGTTATACATGTATTATAACATACTCTGAAAACTATTTCCTTTTTTAGGCTAGATATACATTCTAATCTAACACAAGACTCCCTATTTAAAACATTAAAATCACTTTTCCTTGATACGAATAAAATCGAACAAGGTATGATAGATTGATTAAGGTTATTTTGATTATCTCAAGCAATTATAAAATCATTTTAAGATAATGAAGTAATTAAATCCTGAATTCAAGATTGATGAATGATTAAGTTTTGAAAGTTTTCGGAGGTATGGATGAAGTCCTAAGTCTTTCTTTGTGTTTCCTTTAAGAATGTGTTTCATAGAACTGCAATAATTACTCCATTTACCCAATAAAGGCACTCAGACTACATGTTATTCTCATCCTGCAAGTAGACAAGATCCCTATATGGAGCATATGTTGAAACATATATATTTTTCTAAACCTTAGACTAAAATAAATTTCATTTTTTGTTTAAATTAAAAAGCCCAAAAATGCACTTGGATAATCACCATTGAAATAAAGTCTTCCGATCAATCAAATGGTTTAAATGTCTTAGAAGATTATGGAGCTGCATTTTGAATTAATGAATCAATCTATGTAAAGGTTTTATTTTGAAATTTTGGGAGTCGGGGTTTCGTGAAGTACAAAGGTTCAATATTGAGCATCCTCGAAGTCCCGATACCCAAACTCACGAAAGTATTAAATGTTAAGTCAGGTTCATTAACGATTAAGTAAGATTAATAAATAGTAAATCTTATCGCGACTTCGCGATTCAGGATGCTCTTACATATAAAGGATTTGAAGTCTCGATACCTGAAACCACGACATTTTCAAACTAATCATGATTAATTAAGAGAGTTAAATATGATTATACTAAATTAAAACCTGTCGCGACTTCACGTTTCGTAAATCTTAGTTTAAATTTCTTTAAAGATCCCCAAGACCCGAAATGACAAAACTTGATTAAGTGTTAGGTATGATTAATTAAGGTACTAAATGAGGATTATACTCTAATTAATCTAATTCTTAAATTTAACTCGGATATATTCAAATTCTGCGCTTTTCCCGATATATTGACCATAAATGACATTAATATCTCATTTAGGGAAATGATTCCAAATAGAATCAGATTTTAATTCCCAAATACTTTTTATTAAAGGAATTAAATGCGTTGTCAGTGAAGGTATATGCATGGTTTATGCATTTGAGGCAAAGAGGATTTTTAGTTCTGAATCACTTTCTTGTTTTCTTAGAGCTGGCTTAGCGAAATAACTAGTTTTTTGCATTCTCATTCTCTGTAACAGGTAAAAAAACTCTGAATTTGATATCATGGCTCCACGGAAAGCGCCTAAAGAAGCTGATGAGAGTTATGGCCAAAACACAGACGTTATTTCTGATACTTCACCCAGAATTATAAAGACAATTAAAACCTGGACGCATGTGTTCAACACCATACAATACGAAGTGGTAAACTATCTTAACGATTCAAGCAAAAATGAAAAGGATAACTTATCTACCAAATATAAGATATCTCTCAAGCAGAACTACATAAGATAGCAACCAGACCGAGGATTTTACCCTACACTGACATGATTATATGGGTGCTAGATCATGTAGATATCCCGACTCGAACGATATTCAACTATCAGAAAGTAGCTTTTAGGTCATTTCGACCGGAACACATACAATTCATGTATAAATTGTCTGCAACATCAAACTTCATTTATAATGCCTGTTTTCTTGTGAATTTTAATAATAAGGAATGTGATCAATATGGAAAGAGACTTTTCGACCTGATCAAAGACTGGTGTTCACGCCCCGAAAAGTTTAGAACCAAATCTCATGATGTATATTCCATATCATTGCTTGAACCACAATTCATGTATATAGCCATGATGATGTGCACAATTTATGGAAAGGAGAACACGACCCATTTCTTTCTACCATGGGTTCCCATTATTCCCTCAGTGACGGAAGGATTTTCTTTTGAATGGGCAAAGATATTGTTAGATAATCTAGCTAGTGAAATCTGAGAATACCAAACGAAGAAAACCAAAGGGAAACCAACTTCATTCTTTATGTAAGATTATGTTATGGATGCTATCTATTTCATGGCACATTTCCTGCTGATGAGTTGGATTTGGACTCTAGACAATGCAAAACTAATTCAAGATTAATATTCAAAGCTCTGGGAAGACAAGGCAAAATATTTCTTTTATGAAATCTGTAATTGGGTAGTGGTGTCGATGCATATTGTTATATTTGGTCACCCACCACCAAGAATTTCAGACAAGGTTTTGGTTAGCCTCGGTAAAGTGGTGTACTGGTACATAGAGGAACATTTCTCATATATCATATTTTTCGACTGCTCGGTCCCTCCATATGCATTACCGTAATTTTTACCAGACCGAATGGTGTTCCGTGAAGTTGCGCGACAAACTGTACTTGATGGGATTAAAAAAGGGCTAAAAGTCGTGCAGAAAAAGGTATGGCCATGTTTTCCTTTGTCTATTGGTTCATTTTCCTTATTCGATTTTGGTCACTCCAAGGTGGAGGCTACAACTTTAGAAGAGATAAAGTTGGTTAACATTGAATTCAAGAAGCACGACTGACAAAGGGTCATGGGAAACCATATGGCCAGTTGCAATCTAAAAAAGTATGAACATGAAGAGTTCCCTCATGACAAAATGTTCCAAGGGGTAAGATCTTACCAAGAAGTTTTGAGCCAAGTTTTAGCTTTGCTACCTGGTGAAATGGCTGAGTTTTACAATTTTCAAAAAAACTGAAGAAGTGGCCTACTCAAAGTATTACAAGGGCAAAGCCTAAAATCTCCAGATACACAACAAACAGAGACCCAAAACCCAGAAGCTGGAAGCTCTACCAAACAAGAAACCTTGGAAAACCTGGAGAAAGTTGAGGTCTCAAATTAGAAGGGAAATATCCCAAAGACAAAGATATTAGACAACCAGGGAAAAGATAAAAAAGATACAATAATAAAGAACGGAGAAGATAGATCGTCGTCTTCGCTTGAGAAATCAACTACTGAAGAAGTCGAGAAAAAGTTATCCACAGAAATCGACAACCCCATTGAGGTTGTCATACCATTACAGTTCACCAGAGGAAACCCTAACATAGAGGAAATGTTCATAAGCGATTTCACACCTATCCCTGTCAAGGAGATATATCCCACCAAGTTATTTTTCAGTAAGAAAGAAAGGCCACGGTGAAGAAATAAATGCACATGAGGGAGGGTGCAATGGTAAAAAACCACAAAGTATTATTAGATGGGAAAACTTTGGAAGAAGAAGATTTTGCGACAGAGGTGGCATGATCTTTGGGAGGTTTTGAGATGACCAACTTATTCTCTGTTGATAATCTTAAAGACAGGCTAAGGAAAAGGAATCATATGATAAATCAACTACGATATCAAATAAGGAATATAGAGAATAATATCAAAAACAAGGTCAAAAAAGTACTCGAACAGGCCCGAGCCAAAGACAGACAAGAAATTCAACAACTTAAATCTGATCTTGAAGAAGTACACAAGACTTATCAAGCAATTCAAGGGAAGGTCATCCAACAACAAGAATTGGTCAGGCAGTTGCAAGCTAAATTGAGTTCTACTGAAAGCTAGGTTGTAAATATAGCAGTGTTTCAAACCCAGGCACTGGAAGTACATAAGATGTTGGAAGCAGTACAACACAACCTGTTTTCTAAGGTAGGGATCATCCAATATTGTTTTCGAGAGATGGGTCAATCGTTAGATAGTATTGGTTTCAGAGAAAAAGAGGTTATTGCAGCCTGAACCACTTTTCAATAGGAAATAATATCTTCGGCTAGAGAAGAGGTACCAATAACTCCCAGATTGACTATCGTAGAAAAAATCAGGGGTGATATCATACTAAAGGCATGGGAGGCCAATATAGCCGAGAGTAAGAAAATGGACAAAGAAATAAAGGAATATTGTGAAGAGGCTTTTGATTTTCTAGATAAAAAATCACTAGGCAATGGAAAGGATGATTGTGCTGGAGTACTAGGAAAAATCAATATTGTAAAGCATCAACTAGACATGAAAGAAAGCTTAAATGAAGCTCAGATTGAAATTTCACAGTTGAAATTGGTTGACGTCGCTCAAATATATAGATGGATGGTAAATCCAAATTTACAGTTGCAATCAATAAATTTTGAAGGTAAAAGGATTGAATACAGGTTGCTGAAATTACAGAGAAAGTTGTATCTTTTTGAGCAAAGGATGTGACAGAGCCTTCTAGAATTTTAGTTAAATTTCTAAGAAGGTGCGTCGAGTGTCTCGAGCCAGGTGAAGGAAGTAATTCAAAGAAATAATGAAGTAACACTTGCATGTCCATTATATCTGTATGAGAGTGAGATAGAATGGAACCAAGTGAAACGGTTCAAGTTTTTATTTTGTAACCGTTAATATCTAGGAGTAAGGAAAATTACAACCGTCTAAGGTTGGTAACCTTTTGTATAAACATAATTTCAAAATAATTAAAGAAGGCCTTTTCCTAGCCGATTGTAATAGAGAGATCTCTCCTTTTCGAGAATTAAGACAAATGCAGACCAGAGACTCCATATTTCGTCAATCTTGAGTTATGTGTTCTTATTCGTATTCTGGCATCTTTAATTATATGTCTTTGATGAATGCTTAATCACAACTTAGTACAACATCTACTATGGTTATATGGTTCATTTAGTTATCTAATTGTTTACACGTTTTCCTTTGTGTTGGCTATTAGCAAATACAAGACCTGTGATTTAGTTAGATTACCACATTTTATGCTTGATTAAAGGTTTCACATCCATTTTTCTTCTTCTGTATCAGAGTGAGATTCTTCTGTGATTGATGCCTCACTTTGTTTTAACAACTTTATGTTTTTCTCTCATCACACTCATTATTTTCAAATTTGACTCAAATATAGAAAACGACCTTTGAATTGTTATATCATTAATTCAATTTTAGGAGCTTTCCTCATATAATTGAAGACAAGAAAAAGAAAACATAAAAACAACAGAACTTTTAACTTTCTTTCCTCCATGACTATACCTATTACAAGACAACCTAATATTGAGCCCAATCTCGCGGTTCAGACTAACATTGCATTAAACTTGTTTAATACTATCTTAGAGACCGCTAACACCCGGGTTGAACTTGAACGTTCATGGGCAGTGATTGAACATGACATAAGCATCCAGGAACATTGGGAAGCTAGGCAAAGACAACTTAGAAATCAGCCATAGCTTCTTTCCCTAAAGAATTGATTTTCTTTTGATATTTTAAACTCTCTTTATTTTTTGGATGTCTTGAAATTATACTTTGCAGCCTTAAGTATAAACTCAGGAACAACATCTTGGACCATGAAAGACATGATATACCATGGGAGTGCCACAGTGGAGTTGCGGGAGGTCATGTGGGAGGAAAGGCCACTGCGCATAAAGTTATTTAATATGGACTATAGTGGGCCATGCTATTCAAGGATGCAAAAGCATATGGTAGATCATGAGATATATGTCAAAGAGTGGGTAAGACCTCATGAAGATATGAATTACCACTTCAACCAATTCACTCTCTACAAGCATTTGAGAAGTGGGCGATTGAATTCATTGGGCCAATCAATCCCACAACTAAACATTAAAAGGATACGTACATTATTATCGCAACTAACTACCTTAAAAATTTGGCTCAGGAAACAACTGTTCAATATTGTTTGACCGATACTATACTACCGCTATTTTCATTTTTGAAAATATTATCACTCGATTCAGATGTCCTAGATGTCTGACTAGTGATCATGGAGATCATTTTATCAGTAGTACCATAGAAAATATTACAACATAGTTCTTGATCCAACATCATAAAAGAATCCCCTACCACCCGCAAGACAATGGAATAGTAGAAGAATTTAACAATATTCTAGAGAAAGGATTGATGAAGGTTTGTTGTGAAAACATGGAAGATTCAGATGACACAGTTCCAACAGTACTATGGGCTTACAGGATAACCACAAAGAAAATCCACAAGTACACTCCATTTCAGCTAGTTTACGAGAAAGAGGTTGTGGTGCCTGTAGAATTCATTACTCCAAGTTTGTACATTGCACATTTCACACTAATGTCGGAGGAATAATCAGTTGTGCAGAGACTCATGGAGTTACAAGAACTTGAAGAGACCCATTTTTTAGCAAACTTCCATCAGTCAGTTGAGAAAGAAAGGAAAAAATCATGGCATGAAATACACATTAAGACTAAAGTATTTGCGCAAAGAGACAAGGTCCTACTCTATGACACAGTACCAGAAGCATCCTCACAAGTTAATCATGCATTTCCTGGGACCATTTATAGTTGTGAATATACAAACTTCTGTAGCAATTGAACTTGCACAACTGGATGGTATGTTGTGACTGGGATGGGTGAATGGTGCTTGATTGAAACCCTATATGTCTCAAAAATGAGATGAACGACTATTTCTATAGTCTGAAAGAGCATGTATACTAGTTATATTTGAGTTTTTCTGCAATTTCTGTAAATTTAGTTAATAAATTCGATGTGTGCAGTGTTGCATCTCGACATGTAGATCATTTTCTTTTTCTGTCTAAGTGTTGTTTGATGCATAACTTCTTTCTCAACAGCATAGGATCATAAGCATAAATAACACAGTAATTACAACTATTAATATGATGGGGACCCCTTTGTGGTCAGAGGGAGAATGAATATGAACGTAATCTGAGTCCATGTGCCACACGAACCTAGTCTAGTCACAATATGTATTGCTATTACAATACTTCGTCTGAATCTAGTTAAGCCATAAAGACACATTACATGAATATTCCATCGATATTCACATTGGGATTCTTGTCCATCAAATGGTAGGTTCTAAAATTGACCACATCCTTGTCCAACTTGCACAGTAAATGCCAGAATCACCCAATAGGATTTACCCCGTTAGCCCGTCCTGTCGGAAAACTCAAATCCAAGTCTCGTCCATAGGGTCATGATGAAAAACAATTGTTACTGAACTTTCCATCTAATCCCAAGTATAAGACACTGAGAACTCATCGTAGAACTCATTTTTTTCAGAAATCACTTAGCGAGTTTTGAATTCTATAGAGAGAGAAAGCCTGTGTAATCCTAAGACCCATAGTTGTGGTCCCCAATCCTTATTTTTCCATAGAATTTGATGATAAATCAGAGCCCACAATGTTGCGAGCTACAGGAAGTTGAAGAGACATGTCCAAAGACGCAGTACCATATGAGCCCTGTGACCCTCGAATCGAGGTCATGGGTGATCTCAAGGGGAAGGTCGAGCAAGTCAGGCTTCTTGATCTCGACTTAACAGATCAATTCTTGTTTCCCCACATGAACATAGATGTCTTCTGGAGTATCACTCTAGACGAGTTGGGAGGCATGCAGTTTGTGCTAAAGACCGAATTCATTAACCTATTTAACTCAACAATCATGAACCTCAGGGACTTACCAGTGTTCGATACCACTAGTGAAGTTGCGTGGTGCACCAAGTTCCTGATCAACAGGGTGCATGATATAAGTCTCTGGTTGGATAGGTGGTATCCAATCCATGCTGAAGATATTCACCAACTTACAAGAATTTCCCTCGAGGGTGAGGATGTATCTAAAGGATTCTAGGGTCCCAGTAAACATGGCAAAAATAAATGGGAGTCCAGCCTATACGAACGGTTCCACACGGAGAGTGGGGGGGAACACGACCAAAATCGACCCCGTTCTACAACAAACGGTCAGGACTGGCTGCTACATCATAGCCCACAAAGTCATGAGGTCATACTACAAGGGAGAATGCACACTGGATGCATTATTAGTGGCTGATTTTTGTACCAATGGCGTTGTATTCAATTGGTGTAGTTACCTATTAGAGGAACTACTTGTGGATTGTGAAGAAGGAAAGGAGAAGGGAGGCACCTTCACATATGGATACCTATTTCTTACGTTCACAATTCTCAAGTGGACTCCACCCGTTGGAAGATCGTTGGCATTAGCAGACAAGGGCTGCCTTGCAAAGATGTTTGATCCCTAGAATTCCAAGGTGGAATCAGAGAACACAACCTTTAACAAAAAAACATTATCCAAGTGGTATAACGGGCTCATCGATGCAATGTAGAGGTTTCACATTCTGCAGGATATCCTCAACTGTAACACGAGGAGCATCGCCTTCTGCATGAACTGACACCATACATTTTTATGGCTGAGGTATGCCAACAGGGAGGAATTCTACTCAAGGATGTTTTCATTCTACTTAGATGAGGAGGCCTTTGACAAAGAGGTAATTTCATGGTCGGGATTTAAATGCAACCCATGCAAGTCAGGGATGCACTAAATTTTTTCTGTCGAGCTGTTGAAGAAGAAAGGAAAACAAGTAGGGGTAGGATCAAGCTCAGGACCAGTGGCATAGAAGAAAGAATCTCCAACACAGATGAACTCTTAAGAGGAGGAAGATACACAACCATTAGAGTGCAAGAAAAGAACACTGTCGATGTTCCTGCAATTGCCAGAGAAAGTTATGTTGATAGGCAAGGATTTCAACGAAATCATTAGCACTGCATTCATCACAGATCCAACAACCAAGAAAACTAGGATGAGGGTTTCGTCAAGAAAAGTTATGAACCCCCAACCTCTTTCATCCTCCATCCCCTTCACTTGCTCAATGGTCCACGAAACCCCCATCATCCATATTCAGGACAACCCTGAGCCTAACACCATTCCATCCATCATCATCATTGAGAACCCTCCATCAACACCAAAACCCCAATAGCCACCCCTAGAAACCAACAATCCACCCCAAACCATTGATATAGAGCTAATGCAACTCGATCCCCCAGAACTACCTGGGCCAGGGCTCCTAGAAACAAACCAAAATTTACCTGAGCAGACACCAAAAATTCCTAGTCCAAATCCAAAAGTATCCGATAGTGACTACAACTGAGTGGCCTGAACCCTGATACCTAGGACCAACAAATTGTACATTTTGTGCAGTAGAAGGAAACTCAAACTGTAGAGGAGTTGCAAGCTCAAAGTCCCTAGCACATCTCCTCAACGGTTAAGGTTGAGGGTGCCATGGGAAGGGAAACTCTGAAAGTAGAGCCACACAAAGAGAAGGAGCTACCATAGGTTCAAAAGGAACTAGAGTCAACCTATGGGAAAAGAGCAACATCTGAGTAGGAACAGATGGAGTTCATTCTCCAAAACCATCAGCAGTGCACAGAGTTGTTGTAACTCTACCTAGCCAAAATAGAGGTTCTGAAACTCCTACCATTAGGGTTGAGGCTGAGGCTTGTGCCAGGCCCATCCATAGGGGAGGAGGAGGTAGAGACTCCATCAGAACATTCAACATCCAGTGGAATTACACTACAAATCCGAGCACCCAGGGACATAACCTCTTCATCGAATGACCTTGCATAGTGGCCAACAACACACTTAGTTGGAATGATAAGAGAATCAACTGATCAACTGGAGTAGAGGCTCCAATAGGTGGAGAGGTCTGTAGAGTTTGCAAGGGGGGAAGTGCTCCTTGCAAAAGCGTGTAGAAAACAAAAAGAACACACAAAGATCCAGGTTGAGTACAAAATGGAAAGAGTTCAGGAAAGGCTTGCTAAATCCTGGCCAGCAATTCAGAAGGTCAGACCCCAACTGGCCGAAGCCAATGATGTAGGAGAGTCGGATCATCAGATTGAACTGCTCCAAGGAGCATTGTCACAATTGTCCATTCGTGTCGATAATTTGGAAGTGCAGTTGCAGAAGACTTAGCAGGAAGCATAGCAGAAGCCTTGGAATCTAAAGGAGAAGATGTAGAAGATAGTTCTAGAAGGCAACAATGCTCGAGAAACATTACACAAGCACACAAACGAGTGAAAAAATATTTTCATATAAGTCAATGATTCGATGGCCATCATTTCTAGGCGCAACCAGACTTTGGAGGACACAGGGACTAGAATCAAGGTGTTGAATGAAGAAGTTGTGGCTACGATGGATCCTCTGGAGAAACAACATGATTTTGATCAGATCCAGCAAGCGAACAATGAGTTGAATTCTCTATTTGAGGTGCAATCCGTAGCTAAGAAGAAGTTGCACGACTTCTGACTTGTCATTCAAGCAATTTACTTGAAAATGCATCAAGTCGATGCAACATAAGATTCTAAATGGAATTCTTTGGTCCCATCCAATCCCAAGGAGTGTATCACAGATGTGACCCAACAATTCATTTCTAAGGCCTCACTCCTTTCCAGGAAATGGCAGGATAAATTTGGGAGCTTTCAAGAAGTTAACAAGAAGGCCTTAGCACTGGTCCCAGAGTTGGGCCCTTCATTTGAAGAGGTAGAGAAAGAGAAAGAATAAGCAGAAGATCAAAAGAAAGAGGAAAACAAGGACAAGGTAAAGAAACAGTTGCTCATGGAAGTTGTGGAAGAGTCGAGTACTTGAATCGAGGGTTAGTCAAGGATTGTGGTTGGAGCTTGTTGGTCCTTTCATTTTTTAATGAGAAGCTACACAAGAATGACTACAGTCCCAATTTTTTTCTAGTACGCGTTGTGCAAGATACAGAAGAATATGGATAGGAGAGAAAGGAGAAGTAATAGAAATTGGTTGCAAAAAGGACAACACAACACCAAGAAGGAAAAAGAAGTTGCAATAGAACAAGAAAGAATGCGAGATCAAATCTAGAAGACCCTACTTATCTTATATATAGGGATGAATATAATTGTAAAAGGGTTGGTGTCATAATTTAAAAGGGTGTTTCGACCATGATTGTAAGAGGGTTGTTATTACTGTTGATAGGTTTGGTTGAGTTCTGAAAATGTGACCCGTACATAGTTTTGGATAAGTAGAGCTATGTGACATGGGTCCAGAGCTAAGATTCTGTAACAGAGCATTACTTTGTATCTCTAAAGTTGTATCTAGAAAATATCTAAAGATAGTATATAAAGAAGGATACAAAATTTCAAAATATGTTGCTTCATTCTATGTTTATGCTTTTGCATTGTATCTTTAAAATACTTCTTTATGCTTCATAAGTTCCACATGATGTTTCTATTTTTGAATTCTTTTCTTACCCTAAGTAGCTTCAGTTCTTGCATATATGAGTTCATATATGTTCTGTAGTTAGGTTTCCATGCGCAAGATCAAGATGAATCTTGAAGGTTCTTTGAACCCTCCTAAGTATTTTCCTTTCCCTTCCCTATCCTTTTGTCCTAGCTGCACTTCAGGTGATACTTCTTCTCTTCAGAGGAGATGAAAATTCCAACACTCTAGAATACATGGTACATTTTGTTGGTAACCTGAGAAGGAGCCTGGTCTGATCAATCTTACACCAACATATGTATGCTAGGCATGTTGAAGGACACCTAGATTGACCCATATCAGCCTTAGTATTTCATCCTAAGCCTAACTTAGGCTTGCAACCAAATTTTACCTTGAGTGGAATGTGGGGCCCAAGGAGAGAGGGAACATCTCATGAAGGAGGTTTCTAGTGGAGTGTGGGAGAATTATCCAAAGTGGGGTGCACCACTTAGTGGAGAGTGTGGTCCATCCCAGGAGGGGCACCCCAATCTCATCCATTGAGGCCCAAGGATGGGCACACATATCAAGGTGAATTGGGGGTTTCTAGGGAAACAAAAGGAGGTTCATGGTGAGAGGACATACACCATTCCTCATTTGTGATTTGAGAAAGAGAGGAGTTCAAGGAGGGTGATAATCTAAGGAAATTATTGGTCGTGGAATAGGGAAAGAGAAGAGTTGAAGGAGGGTTCTTTGTCTAAGACAAATATTCAGGAAGAAGAGGTCATACATCAAGGATTTTTCAGCAAGAGAATTGGGCTATATGAGAGGTTGTACAACAGAGAACCAGAGAGCCATTTCAAGACAAATTTTATCAACAATAGAGGTAGAAAATCAAGGGCCCTTCTTGGACAAATTCAAGAAAAAAAGGGGGTTGAGAAGGAGGTCATCCAATTTGTAAAGTACAGGGTCGTACAGGTTGTGTCATCACTCTATAAATTCTCTTGGTTGTAACAAAAAAATCTTAGAGGTAAACACAAACCTACTTTTAGACTGGAAGCTCACTTCCTACCAGTCAAGAGAGGTATCTCTCCTAATGCTTCCCCAATCAATACAATGGCTAGATTCTATGTGGATGAAAAGTGTATGAAATGGTTGGTAGGGATGAGAGAAACACCCATTGGGCATGGAGTCATAAGGGAAATCAATTCTAGGTTTTCAGAACTTGGTAGAAATATTTTAATCTTAGAGGTTAGACATCCAACTATTGTTAGACTTAAAGTATTAAAATATGGTTAGATGAAAAGGGAAACACTCAAAGACACACATAGCATTCAATATTAAATGAATTATTTATAAACTTATCATACTGAAAATGAATATCTGAAATAAGAAAGACATAGAGCATAATAAAATGAATTCAGCATCAAATATTTCTTACTCAAATGAAGAAGAACATATTTAATGACAACAAAGAAGGAACACATACACTCAAAATAATGACTACAACAGTTGAACACATGAATCTCTGAGTAAATATTTCAAACACTTGTTTGTAAACCTTTCATTAATATCCATAAAATGTTACAGTACCAACAATCTTTCTTACTCAACTCTCGAACCTCTTTTTTCCTTATTTCCTTCAAAATATATGGAATTACATTTCAATGTAACTCAATCAGGATGAAATAGTTTTTGGTTTTCACATTCAAGAAGGAGTTACAAACTAAATCCTATTTTTTAGGGTTTAGTTTTTAACTAATTAAATTAGGCAAAAATCTGTAAAAATAGGCTATAAAGATCCTTTCAAATCTCCCAAACCATGATACTTGTCCAAAAATTGGGAGAGGTTTTTGTATATGAACCAGTTCTTCAGAAAAACCTCTTTCCATTTGTTGAGAAAAATCACCATATTCTCTGAATATGTGCTTGAAGTTGATTGGAAAAATAATCAACTACAAGAAATTTCGTAGCAACCAAGAGAATTTGTAGTGATGGTTAATTTTGCCTTTTCTCCCAAATGGCGAACTGGGTTGGGTTGATTTTTTGTCAAAAAATTAATGACACTATGATTCCTCTCCATTATGGATCTTCTTAAAGTTATGATGAAAATAACATTTCGCAACAACTAGGAAATTTGTTGAGAAATATTTGTTTCAACGGTGTCCTTTGTGAACTCTCACTATGTCAATATGTGATACTTTATTTTCCATTATTGCAGCTAGAAGGCCATAGGTAATGTCGATGATAGAAAAATAATCACAAAAATGACCAAGAGTTCTCCACATGCCTTAGTCTCATCATTATTACATTGATAGAAATACCATTGAACCTTGACACATAATCTTTAGGAGACCAAGACATGACTACAAGACCCAATCAAAAACAAAACAAATTGTTTTAACTTTGTAAATTTACACTCACTAAAAAGACGTACTCTGGTGGGTTGTATAGCCTCAACTTTGTTGAGCCAAATTGTTGTAAATTCAACTAAGTTTTTGTTGTAATAAAATTTTATTTTTCTGTTGTAAGTTGTCATTCCTCTGAAGCCAATAAAACACATCCTTTGCTGGCTTTTCCCACAATGGGGTTTCCAAGGTACATATGGTGTCTTG
>ML817081.1:10523-29714 GCA_009831015.1 Picea engelmannii | reverse complement strand
TATATAGGCAAAGGGGGTCTAGAATCCAACCTTTACCGTAGATCCAGGCTCCCAAATCCAGGTCATTGAGAGATGCGTGCTCAATTCCGGAGCCCCCCTTCCTTGTTAAAGGTAGAATGGAAAAGGGGGTTCGGAATGGAACCTTGGCTTTAGATCTGGGCACACATATCCTATCCACCCAAATCTTCCCTCTCCTTAGCTTCATGTGCCAAGAGTCATCCCTGATGGACGACTGAGACTGTTCCATGATCAACGAACCATATTCATTCAGGAATTCGCCCATCGGGATTTTTTTCTCCTTTTCTCTTGAAGTCTCGGTAACCGAAACATGACGAAGCTCATTCGCATGCCACATGCCTCTGCTGAAATGGATGGACCTGATCACTTTTGCGATATAGGTGATGTCCTTGGTGCTAATCCTCGAGCAACTTTAATAATCGCGAATTCCCACCGATCGTCGATCTACTTCTTCAACGAATCCTGCCTGTTGAAAACAAATCTTTGCCCACTCGCTTGACTTTGAACCCATAATGAGATTTTCTGAGATATGCACTTGGAGACTTCTAGCACAGACCCCAAATAATTTCCCTTTAGTGGGTTTTTAGCTGGCCTCTTCACCTTTTATGCCATGGGCTCGACTTGGGAGAGAAAACGGCCCATACTAGAATTTGTGGTAACACAACTGGTCAAAAAATTGACATGCATTGAAACACTAAAGGAAGCATATGCAAGCCAAAAAAGATTGTAGAGCACACATGCACCATATGCGTGACTCTGTACGCGAAAGCCGCACATTCCTATGAACAACGCATTTATGGTTCTTGTCAGCCCCTCACCCACTTTTGGACCAGCTCCCAACTTTATTTGACCCTCAAATATGAGCTGAATCCGAATGGAGGGCTGGTCAAAGACCTAAGGATTCCCCAAAGGGCCCCTTGTTCACACTAAAGACTAGTTGGATATTGCCTCAAAGACATGCTATAAAAGGAGGCTATGGGTGCACTAAGAATTCAAGAATCTCATTGTATTGTTATGCTGCCTCTATTCTCCTTCAAGAAACCTCTTTTCTTCTTGAATCATACTAGCATCATCTCAATAAACTATTCACCTCACCTCTTGAGGGAATAGGCTTGGATTTCTTATCCATTTGCTTTCTAGTTTATCATTGTAAGAAGAGCTCTCACATAGGGGATTCAAGAGCCCTCCCAAGGAGGAAGAGGGGATCCATAAGTCCTCTTTTCTCTATAGTGTTTTCCAACTAATATATTTTTCTATTGGTGGCATGATTATTGGTCATTTGTTTGATTGATTTTGGTTCTAATTTCCTCATGCATTTTAGTTTTATTTCTTTAGTTGTTTCTAGCTTAGTTGTTTGTTTATTTCATGTGATTGAATTGTTTGATTCATACACTAACCGTTGTCATGTCTAGTAGGCCCAACTAGAATTGCAAGTTCCCTTCTTTTTCTCATTCAAGTGGAGAAAATGACACAACAAATTGGTGACCATACTCAGGAGAAGGTATCAATTTCCTCCCTATTTGGGTTGTTTGAGCACTTCTTTTAGACCCATTTTCCTTGTAGGGATCATAACCAATCTAACATTACCTACAAAGAGGTAGGTTTGGAGCTTGAGGAGGATAATTCCACTTAAAATCACACCCCCCCCGACACGTATCAGAACATGTGTGGGTATTTCAGCCCACATACGTGCATTCCGAGAATTGTGCACCAACAACACTTCATTTCTCTGGGCACAGTGTGCCAAAAGGTATTAATTTCTCTTTGCATTGTGCGCCCACTATGCCTCTATCTGATATTTAAGCCACACATCTGTCCAGAATTTCCAAATTGTAAGAGTTTTGTTGATTATTTGAAGGCCCCTAGCCTTCAAAATATTTCTTTTATTCCATTTATATAATCACAACACTTAGATTCCCTTCCCGTATGAAGGGTTAGTCAAAAAATAGGCACTTAAGGGTTTAAAAATAACCATATTTATCCTCTTTTTCTTTGATTTTCCACATGGATTGCTTGGTTTGATTGTAAAAGTTAAGTGGAGATTCTTTACTATCACATATAAAAACACTTGCATTGGGACCAAAAATCAAACTTTAATCATTGAGTATGCTCTTCTCTCGCACCATAGAGTGATCTTGAGAATCATAAAAAGTGATTAAGGGGACATTTCATCTCCCTTAACAAAATATTTAGGAGAGGACAAAGCCCCCCTAGGGATCCTCTTAGTTTCTTTCTTAAAAACATATTAAATTTGTAAGGACCCATACATGCCCACATGTTGCAAATTTATGATAGTTTTGAAGCTACTTTCTTAGTTTACATCACTAGGGGAGTTTAAATATTATAGTAATGGGCCCATACATTCCCACATTCTTGCATTATAGGATAGTTTTTTAAAACATTTCTTAGATTAAGTCACATTAGGGAGTTTAAAGGATTGGTAAGGAACCATATGTACACATGCTAGTACTTTAGGGACTTTAAAATTTCGCAAGGTTGTACCAATGGCATCTAGTAAGATAATTAATCAATATTTGTAAGGACCACAGAAAGTCCACATGTTGCAAGGTTACACCTAAATTATTAAAATTTGGTACATTTTATCACTTGCTCACACACAAAGTCACTCCTCACTCACATAATTTCATCTCGAATTGTGGAGGTCGAAGTAAGTTTCCTCCAAAGGGATTCTAAAACATACCACTATTTCTTGAATAAATTATCCCCACCCACTTAATTCAAACAAGATTGGTGCACACCCCCAATCTATCAACCAACTACTTCTAAAATGTTTCTAAAAACACACTAAATTTTCCTCCACGGGAGCTGCCAAAATAAATTTTTAGTCTAGGTAGGATCTCAAGGGTAGGCATCCAAATAACCCCTCGTTATATGGTTCTCACATCTTGAAACATTAGAAGTTTACAAATAGGGAACTTTAAAATCCTCCAAGTCAAGTGTTCCTAACACCATAAGGCGGGGAGATACCCGTGAAGGGTCGAAGGCCAAGTTTCGGTTGTTCTGTGCACCCCCCCTTGAGTCACCCAAATCTTGGAAGGGATTCAGCCCGTGACCCATTTCTGAGGCCGAAAATCTAAATGTCCCACTTTGACCGAGGTACCTAGTGGACAAATTTTAGGACATCTGTCTAGGTGGAAATTGTGGGTTGCAATTTCACCTTGATCAGATTTTGTATGGCTATTGGGAAATATCGCCAACTCTTTTGGGATATGCTCCCTCTACCCCTCGTTATAATTGATTGTTTCATCCTTCACTCGTTCCTCTTCTAGTGGCTTTAGACCCCACTATTGAGTACTATTGGAAGGTCGAGTGCTATTTGAGAGGAAGGACGTTACGTCTTTTTAGGACACGATCATTTTTTTTCTTTGTTCTCTCACGTGGACAAAATCCACCTACCCACATGTATTCTTCTTTTCGATTGATTTATGTATGATGCTCATTTGATTACATATGATTGCGAGATATATTATGAATGCCCAAATTATACATGTCTATTGTTCATTTATTTCTCTCATCACCATTTTCACACATTCACTTTTCTAGTCAGACATCATAGGGGACTCACAGAATCCCCATCATTCCAGACGCTTGCAAAATATCCCTCCTATCCTACGAGGAGTTCCTAGTCTCGCCAACACACCGGCTCAACCATCTCACACCCCTGTGAGTGCTACTATTTTGGGATCATCTTTGATCAGTTCCACTTTACTTGGATCAAATTTCCAAAACCAACATTCCACTAGCTCTCCTTCACAAGGAGGTGGGGGGAAAACTTCTTCTCAAGGGAGAAGTACAAACCCACCAAACCCCCCTCAAGGGTCAAGCACACAACCTTCTCACACCATGGTTGGAACTAATCCTCCACCACCACCCCACATGCCATATTTGGCCTCCCTCAACATACCTAATCTAAGTAATCTCATGAATGACCCTATATTGCATCACCCCACATGACCCTCTATGCCTACCAAACTACCTTCATACATTCCCAAGTTTGAAGGAAAGGTGGGAGAAGATCCCACCAACCATATCATCACCTTCCACTTATGGTGCTCTTCAAACAACATCATGGATGAATCTGTCTGTTTAAGGTTTTTCAGCACACACTCACAGGCCTATCAGGCAAATGGTACGTGGACGAAACATCAGGGTCCCATGTGACTTTTGAATCCTTGGAAAAAAAAAAATTGACCTTATTTCAACTACTAGTTCATCATGAAAATGGTATAGAACTACTCTCTGAGTGTAAAAAAACCTCAGCCACACATATCGCCGACCACATCCATGAATGGCCTCAGCGACGTAGTTTATGCAAAGCAGAAACCACCAAAGAATAATGCCTCGATTGGTTTCTCAGATCACTCATCTCTATCCTTGCCAAAGATGTGGCCTCCACCTTCCCCCAAACTTAAGAGGAAGCCATCAACAAGGCTCAATAGTATGACCTCATTTATGCTCAGTCAGGTTACTTATACACAATACTACATGACGCCCCGAGATCTGCACCATTCAGCCAGGACAAGCTTGGGATGTCTCATGTAGTGGATGGATTGATTGGTACCACAACACACAAGAATCCATACATCCAACCACCACCTATGTACGGGACACCCCAATATCCATCTATGTATGGGGGACCCCCTTATTACCCTCCCCCCCTTTATCAACATCCATACCCTTTTGTCCTCCTTCCACCCATGAGTGGACCCTTTCCAGCACCCATGATGCGCCTGACCTCTCAACCAAGTTCAAGAACCCCCTCTACCTCATAGTATAACCTCTGAGCTAGTGAAATCTCTACACCTTCCTATGCACCCTATAGATCATTCCCATAAAATAATCTGTATTTTCCATTTCCTGGTCATCCACAACCAATTTATCCTCCACAAGGACAAACACACACTGGGGTTAACTTTGTTCAACCCTCTCCCATTCAACAATTTCAAAATTTTGAACAACTGAATACAAAAAATTCATCCCATCAGCCGAATAATGCCAAGAAGAAAGGAAAAAACTGAAACAATAATAACCTAGGATCAAGCGGAAATAACCCCCAACAAAACCAACCTGTTGGGGGAAACAAAAACCAGGGTAACCAAAATCTTCAAGGGGACAAAAAAAAAATGCCAAGGGAGGAACAACAACAACAACCTCCTGACGAACTTCCCTTGTGCGCTTTGCAGTGTGTTAGTGCATAAACTTGTCCCTCCCTCATGGTTTGTTGTGTTGGTATAGGTCTGAGTTTTTGTTTGTATTTCCCCTTTTTTCTTGCAGATCTGATCATAGTTTTCCCTTTCGGGCATATATTCTCCTCGTCATTTTTTCCTTTAATCGATTGTTTTCCCTTTCAAAATGAGCCTGAGAGAAATTAGTCTCGAGCTTCTTTGTTCTCCTTGAGGCTGGTGACTTCTCCTTTTCCCATCTCTCAACCTTCACCTTTCCAAGCCTAAGTGTGGTCAGCCAATTCTCCAGTTTCGTAATCTACAGCACCAAGAATGGTCGAACAATGACTCAAATCAAGCGAGCGGGCAAAGATTTGTTTTCAGTGGTCAGGATCCATTGAGGAAGAAGATCGAGGGTCATAGAGAAAGTCAGAGTCACTGAGTTGCATGAGTATTAGTGAATGTGCTTATCCATTGTGGCCATTGTCATGAAATAGTCTAGGCCTTCCGATCACGGCGGGGACAGGTGTCAGCTAGTTGGCATTTCGAGGATCGTAGGTTGGGAGGACATTGTTCTCCCTTGCATTTCAAAAACTCAAAACGCGAAAAGTGATGAGCCCCAGGAGCCTGGCCCACGGTCATAGCTCAGGGTTCTGTGGAAAGGCAGGGCCTAAAGAAGGGGGACAAGAGGCTTTTGGGATTATGAAAGTGAAAGCGCTAATGTGATCTGAACCTTCCATCCTAGGGATGTGTGGTGCACGATTAAGCCCAGGCACCATTTTGGATTTTGGGACTTTTAAAGACAAAGGGTCTCTCCTCTATTGCATTGGGAA
Organism: Picea engelmannii; assembly: GCA_009831015.1. Lineage (NCBI taxonomy): Eukaryota > Viridiplantae > Streptophyta > Pinopsida > Pinales > Pinaceae > Picea > Picea engelmannii. The sequence continues at coordinate 23,680 of ML817081.1, read as the reverse complement.
TCGCCAAATCCTGAAACACTGAAATCATCTCAGCCATCCAACCAAATTCCACATGGAACATATCTGAGCCAGGGGGGGTTCAGAATGAGGCGGTTTTTCACGGACCTTCTTAGACCTCTTACCACTTCTCCCTTCTGCTTACCACCTTCACCTCCCCTGCCATCTGTCCTCCACTCACCCTCATGGTATATCCCTTTCCCCTTCGCTCCCTCTTGCCTTCTCACACTTATCCCTCTCCCTTCCACATTGCTCTGTCATAAGAAACATTTCCTCCTCTCTCCCAGGTGTCATGTCCCTTCTCTTTTATCCATCCACATGGCCCCTCCTCAACTCATCATCCTCTCACCTCCTACCATGTGTCTCTCTCTCCTAGTCACCTCCACCTCAACACCTTCCACTATCCATGTCCCGTCCATCTAGTCACCCTTGAACCCAATGGATCGATGGTCCATGACTCATCCTGATCGACGGTCAAGATCTAATCATGATTATCCCTTTCATGATTTTGGGCATGTGAGTCGAAGCTCCCCTCTCTCATTTTCCCAATCTTGATTTTTGAAGCCTCCTTCGGATAATCCCTTTTCATCGCTTTTCTCCTCCTTCTTCCACGTCAGTCTTGTCTCAGCCTCGTCAGCTCCATCCATGACTTCCTAGCCATCTGTGCAGGCATCCAACTCGGCTCTAGGTGGAAAAATGCAGAGGCTACCACGTTGTCCAAGGTGCAGGATTGACCTGGGCCTTACTCAATCCTGAGAAAATAAGTTATTGTAGTGGTTGGTGGTGGGTGGAGATCATTACCACCATAAATAGAAACCCTGGAAAAGAACTATCATCTTGTCAACTCCTTGCAGGCCCATTTTGGAACTCAGTTGCATTTGACTGAAGTGCACGATTGTCCAGAGACTTCATGTGCAACCTACCAGTAAACATGCAGACGTAATTCCTTCAATGCAGCATCTCGAGCCTGCTGTTGTTGTTTTTCTATGAGTATATGTAGGCATTTTTTCATTTTTGTATCAATTAGTGGTAGAGCTATGCTCCCGAATTATAAATCTTTAATGAATTTTCTGGTTCTCCTGTTATGAACTATTGCTTGAGACTTCTTGTTTAATGGCAACCAGCTCCTTTCTCTATATTTTTTCTTCTGACTCTAAAATCTTGGGCATGGAGGATCCAGTCAAGTGCTATGATTGTAGTATAGTGTAGTTTTGACTATATTTATTATTGTAGTGTTTTCATATTCCTAAAGTTTCAAATCCAGGAGGATCTTGTATCTGAGACTTTTCCTCTAAAGACTGCTAAAAATGACTGGACGTCTAGAGCAGACTTTCATTCCTCTCTCATTTTCCTCCACTCACTCACCATTATGCAACTTACTGGCCTAAGTTAGACGAAGACCTCACTCAGCTGCACATATCCATCCCAGTTTCCTAAGTTAAACGATATCATTCTGAGTTTACTCTCTCACCTGATCATCCTTTTATAACCAACCTATGACATAAATAAAAACAAACTGATGGGTATTGGGCTTGTCCTTATCACAATTTGAGGACGACTTCTCGTGCTAACATTTCTGGCGTCATTGTCGGGGACGAAATTGAAGATTTTCCATGGGATTGAATGACATTGAGCCTCTAATTCTAAAGGTGCATGAGGCATTAGAGCCCTCTAAGATTGTTGTTGTGCACTTGGCGACTCCATTGTGATGACTCCGCTGGTCCGAAACCATAATTCAGCTGGCTCTGAAAAGCATACACACACGATCTCATCCACAACTGCCTCTAGCTACGCCTGGAGATGATCCACATAAAGTTATTAGAAAGGAAGAGGCCCCTCAAGAAGGTGTTTCTGCCAATAAAACAGGTATTTCTGCCAATAAAACAGGTATTTCTGATGATTTCCATTGTCCTCCTGTAGACACTCCTATATTTGTTTCTCTCTTTCCTGATATATCATCTATTGGAGTGTCCCAAAGTTTAAAGTTTGGGAGTGTTCCTGTCGAGATATCCCCTCCTTGTATTATATTGGAGGGAGGAAGCCTTGTCACTCCCCTTTCCCCTGAAGTCGTACCATGGTTTAGACCCAACACCCCTAAAGATTTTCCACTACTCCTCCTGCGGTCGTTGCTATTACCAGAGAAAGAGAAATTTATGTTTCTTTGAGACCAATAGCCTCTTCTCTTAATCCTCTTTTGTTTTCATTTCCCCTTTCAAGATCAGTTCGAGTCTCCCCAGGTCAAATCCCTTCTCCTCCTAGCTCTCCCCCCATTCACACACTGATGGCATGAGCTAATCCTCTCGAAAACATAATGGACGCTATAGAAATGGCCATATATGCTCCTCTCATTTTACCTCAACCTTCGAATGATATCCCTATTGGGGATTACCTGAAATACATGCCCAAGTTCACTAGAGAAGAAGACATAACTGCTAAAGAGCACCTTGTCGCCTTCTACAGTTATGCAGACAACCTGAACATTGAAAATGAATGTCTGGATGAGAGTTTTTGTCCAGAGCCTCGATGGTGAAGTTAGAAAATGGTTTAGGGGGATTACCCCTGGATCTCTTTCAGGGATTGAGGCTCTATATAATTCCTTATTGAGACAGTGGGGGGATAAAAAATATTTTGTGTATTACATGACAAATTTTGGGTCCTTGAAAAGAATGGAAGGAGAGTCTGTCTCCAATTTCTCCAAAAGATTCAATAAAATGTACAATAAAATCCTTGTTGAGATCAAACCCTTAGAAGCCTCTGCCAAAATCACTTATGTTGGTGCTTTTGACCTTGATTTTTACCTCCTACTCAGAGAAAGGAGATCTACTTCCCTAGCTAATATGAAAGATGCGGACTTAGAAGTAGAATCTAATGTGTTGGCAATTAACAGGCTCAGAAATAAGGCTGGTACAGATAGAAGAAAGGGACCATCCGAGGAATCTACCTCTGGTTCCTCTGTGACTCACCCTCAAGTGGATGAATTAACCAATATGGTGAAATATCTATCTACAGAGATGGAGAGAATTAAAATGGAAGGGAAACAGACATACCGAAATCCTCAAAATGTTGACAACATAGGTAACTTCAGGAAGAAGAATTACAATATGCCTCAAGTTATGCCAAGGGAACAAAGGAGCAGAGATAGAGATGATCAGAGGATCCAAATTCCTCTTCAGAACAACTTGGTTGCTAATGGGGAAGGGAAATAAATATATGATCTTGATCCTAAAATCCATTGTTTGGGAGACTCCTCCCCTTTTCCCCATTTGAATCAATCAACATATGAGGAGTCTCTCATGGACAACCAGCTTAATGAGTTGAGAAAGAGAAACAAGATGAACAACAACCAAAACAGATACAACATAAGATCCAAAAAAAAGGTCAGAGCGTATGATGTTCGTGAGCGGTCGAATGGGGTAGAGAGGCTTGATAAAGAGGTGGTTGACAATGATAAGGGTAAGAATATCTAAGTCCCCTCCCTAGCAGCCCAAACCCATGTTCCTGAAACCCCAAAGCTCCCGTCCTCTTTTAATTTCGAGCATGAAATTTATAAAATTAGAATCCTTGTGCCCCTCTCTGAACTGGTCAAACATGAGGATTTCAAGAAAGGCCTCTCTAAGTTGCTTTAGTATGATCCCTCATACCACCCCACAGACTCAATTAACTTGCAAGATGAAAAGACTACAGTCATCCTAGGTCCTATGGTAGAAGATAAAGATGATTCATCCCCTCCCTTCTACACATCCCTAAACATACATGACAAGGTGCTGCATAATTGTCTGATGGATTCAAGGGATTCCCACAACCTCATGCCTAAAACTTTCATGGAAGAGCTAGGAATAGAAGTCATGAAGGCCTACCATGACTTGTAATCCTTTGATTCTTGGAGAGTCCAATGTCTTGGAGTCATCAAGGATTTGGTTGTGACCCTGTTTTAGTTGACCATGAAGAGCATGGTCATGGATATCATGGTGGATAATGTCCCTCCCAAGTTCAGCATGCTATTGTTGAGATATTGAATTAGGAATCTTGGGGGAATGTTGCAGATGGACATCACATATGCTACCATCCCATTATTTGGAGGGGAACACAGAAGATTATACAGAGAAGCTCAACTGGCCTACATTGTCAGCGGTGAAGAAGACCCCACCAATCATCCTATCTTTACACTTGACACCGATTTAGGATCCATCTTGCTGTAGCTCACCAACACTCCTAAGGCTCCTCTTCAAATTAGGAAGAAACCCATTTCTTTTTATGAAGCATGCCCCCAAAATACTGTTGTGTGGAAGATGTTCTTTGATGGAGCTTCTTCTAGAAAAGGTACTGGTGTTGGTGTAATTTTTATTTCCCCTGCTCAGGAAACTACATCTCTGTCATACAAATTAGAGTTTGAGGCTACCAATAATGTGGTAGAGTATGAAGCTCTTGTTTTGGGCTTGAGGGTTGTGAAAGACATGGGAATCAAAGAAATCGTTGTCTTTGGGGATGCCGAGTTGGTCGTAAAGCAAGTCAAAAATATTTACCAAGCCAAGCATCCAAGGTTGAGATATTATAGGAACAAAGCGTAGGATTTAATAGATATATTTCTTTTAGCTTTCAATATTTCATTCATTCCTAGAGAGGATAATACTTTGGCCGATTCTTTGGCTATTTCGACGAGAAATTTCAGAATTCCCCTACCACCCAAGATCAAGTATGATATAGAGGTAAAATACAGACCCTCTATACCAGATAATGTCAATGATTGGAAGGTATTTGAGGATGATCTTGAGATAAGAAGTGTAATGTCCCCAAGGCTGAGCCCTATTGTAAATCATGTCTATGAAGTATAAATACTGCATTATGAATTGTAATTATGTTTTATAGGCTGGTGAGCCAAGTTTATATAAGTTGGTGGGCTTATGTGTTATTAGGCCGGAGAACCTAAATGTTAAGGCTGGGAGCCTGCTTTTGTATATGTAATCATGCAAGAAAATTAATAAAAAATATAAACACCGTTGCGTGCAGGCTGACCACGATGAATGAGTGATGGGGGACTAAGATTCCACAGAGTGGGTTAGGGATTAGGAACTGGAAGGTTGGAAAGAGAGGCTAAGTGTTGAGCCTAGGGACTAAGCCTAGGGGCTTAAGTCCTTGGGATTAATATTTTAATATTATTCCAAAAGCTATGTTAAATATGATGTTTTTATCCTAAGTTCTTTGGAAGGACGAGTGACTTACAAATGGGAGGGAATGCATGTTGATGGAGTTCATGCAGCTTCATGGGTGACAAGTGTCAACCCAAGCGCATGCAGTTAAAACTGTTGAGTTTAGTCATGTTGGGGGTTGTCTTCCCATTCTGTCGACTGTTGTGTCTGAGGGGGGTGGGAATTCCTCCAACCATCACCAAAATCTAGAGTTCGACCTCCCAATTCACCATCCTTCATCTGAGCTCATGACCATCCATGATCGACCTATGTCTAGGGTTTTGTTCTCAGATCCCTTGCCTGAACAGTTCGAGCCTATGTGTGGGATCTTTGTACACCTTGCACAATCCCAAAACCATAATCGTGAGTGTATCCCATAAATGTTGAGCATGGTTGGGTCGAAGTATGTGTCTGTCACCTATTTGGGAAGCACGTGTCTATTTTCCTAGTTGACTATTGTGGCCACACATTGCTGGATTATGCGTGGCTTGCTGGCTAGTGTAAGTTCGTGATGAGCCCCATGGTTGCCTGACTGTGTTGGGAACCGAGATTAAGGAAACAGGTTGTATGACCTGTGTGTAACCTCTCTCGAGGTAAGGGAGGTGATTGTTGTTGAAGAGGCAGTCTGTCAGGCCTGTGAGAAGCTATTTCTAGGTGAAGGAGTCTGTTGGGAAGTGGTATTCTTCCAAAGAGAGTACAACACTAGCTACAGAGCTTTGAGACTTCCTGATCTGGCCTGTTATCAATACCCAGAGAGGGAGGTGAAGCACTGATTGATTGTGCTTGTGAAGGTGTATACTCCTGGGCAGAACTAGCATGTGGGGTATGAGAGTCTGTGAGTAGTGGGCGTAAAAAGGCATCCTGGGAAGAATCATTTTGGTTATTCTATGCAGATTTCCCTGTAACCTCAGGCTAGACTAGGATTCCTTACCTTGGGTGGAGCTTAGACCCAGCTCGGGGGTGACCCACTACTAAGAATGATGAGTAGCGTGGTCTAAGGCTAGGAGGTTTGTGGAAGGCCTGTACATGGTTGGTGGAATTACCATGGTTTAAAAGATAAGTATTGGCTTATGCTTAATATTACGTTTTGCATGCATGTGATGCTTATATGTATCATGTATTCTGTTGTGCATATGAATTATTATTAATGACAGGGATTATTTATGTTAGTAGTAATCTTGTGCTTACTATGAATTAAATGTGTTTAATTTGATTTAAATGCATGTTATTAATTAAGTATGAGAATGATGTTGTTCCGCACAGTAATGTTGGTCGTGCCAGTGGGATGATGGCCGAGGACGTTACAGTTTGGTATTAGAGGTTAGTTTCAACGCTGAGCCTGAATGGGATGGATAAGTGGTCTTTGGACTTAAGTTTTGAGGAGAAATTGTGTCTGGAGGACTAATTTCAGACCTCAAAATGTTTCTGAGTGTCAACAAACTACTCGACCATGTTACAAATCTTAGGAGGTGTAGAGGTATTATAAAACTACAACTGGTGTGGTATATGGCCACAGGGAGAGAGAGAACTCCACACTAGAAGTGTTGGAGCCATAGGAGCCATTCTGGAGGAAAGGAGAACCCTCATGACCATCAAATCTGGAGAACATGCACAAGGCTTAAAACCATTTGGAGTTGCACAAGAGTGTGGAAATCACGATATGTGAAATCCTGAATTTGTTAGGACCGTCCATCGGAAAGGACGTGTGGAGAGCGATCAACCTTTCTCTGAATCGTAACTTGAAATGGTCAAAGGGTGAGTTCGTGAGAATTCATGAAACTCCAATTCATGATTGGATCGCAACCGTCAATCTAAGAGAGATCTGGACCGTTAATTGTCCAGGAAGAAATTGACATTTCGGGAGTCGGGAGTTGGAGAGGGAAGCGAGTGCGAGAACCTTTGGGACCAAAACATGAAACCCCGAAAGTTCCAAAATGATCTACACCATAGATCTGGAGTATAAGGCTTGACCATTAGATCAAGAAGAAGATAAGTCAAGATTTCACGATTTTGGATGTCGGGGAAAAACAGAGTGAGCTTAGGTAGGGAACCCTAAAACCTCGAAACCCAAAATGTCGAAAGGATCTGCGCCATAGATCTGAGAGAGGTCTAACCATTGGATTTCACTTGGAATGGACATGGATGTTAGGACCCTATAATGTACCTTTTTTCTCATACTTTTTCCTATCATTACATCCTTTTCCCGCTCATATTTAAGCCTACATTATCACCTTAATATATTTTTCCAAAGGTATATAACGTTTCTTCTCTTTGCTATATGTTTAATTTGTTTTACATGTAATTTTACATTACTTTCATACTTAGCCATTAATAAAAAATATATAGTTTCTAAAACAGTTTGAAGACTGGAGTTAATATATCATTGCTGCTTGAAGACCATGTTGCTGAAACTGTCAAACAATACACAAATCTTGTTGCTGAAACAGTCTGTGATTTGCGATGTTGAAACAATATTTATAGCAGTAGCAGGAAATTGTTGCTGCTTGAAGACCATGTTGCTGAAACAGTCAAACAGTACGCAAATCCCGTTGCTGAAACAGTCTGTGATTTGTGATGTTGAAACAGTATTTACAATAGTAATAAGAAAAGATGATTAAAGGAGTTGTAGCTGTACCACAAAGTCAACACCATTACAACCACTGTAACAAGATTTTTCTACGGAAGATCAGAATATCCTATTCCATCATAGAAGATCAGATCAGACTAATAATAGGATTTGTATGAACATATGTAATCTTATGCTTAATTGTATTAAGAGGATTCTCCTCTTTAAATAAAGGGGGAAATCAGCTCGAGGGAAAAATCATGGAAGGCTTAGCTCGAAGAGAATTACAGAGAAGGAGCATGTTCACTTTTGATATTGTAACCTGTTACATTGGACAGATGAATAAAAGATCATTTTGAGCATCTCTTCTTAGTTCCCTTTCATTTTCGAGGAATCTTGTGAGAAGGAGAGGGCCCACCTTCATGCCTTGTTAAAACTCTGTTTCAACTAATTGTTGCATCGTTTTCATACAATTCATTCATAGGTAATTGTTGATCACTTTGATTAGTAATTCTGTTTGCAGAATGAGTTTATGAAAGTGTGACAATCAGAGACAGGTGTTGAATATTCCTACTTTGGGGAGTAGGGTCTTGTTCTCTGTTACAGAATAGTTAGTCTTTTCTTTTGCAGTTTGTTGAAAGGTTCCTTTTTCCTAGGTTGTTGTTTCTTAATGTAATCCAGGATTGTTCTGATAATTATTTTCCCTTGAATCTTGAATTATGCAATAGAAAGATTGCTTTTACTGTAATTCAAAGTAGAACTTCAGTCCGTTCAAAGCAAGGTGTGATTAGTGTAGCTTTTACTATAACTTTGGATTTCTTTTAAGAGTGAGCATATACAGAGTGTGATTGCCTTTGAAATAAATAGACTTCCTTGGGTTGACAATTTATGTAACACTTGATTGTTTTAATTAATAAACAATTATAGTGGCCAATATTTTGGCGTCGTTGTCGGGGAAGGCAATTATAGATTTCAAAATCTTTTATGTTTTTTTAGATATACAGATTGCATGAGAGGACGTGGAGACCCCAAAGAAACTGACCCTACAGGTAGCAGGGGAAGAGGAAGGGGAGGAAGAAATAATTTTATCGATAAGATTATATCAAAATATGAATCTTTTGTTCCTCAGCGACCAAGCTCTCGAAAACCAAAGCCTCAACCTTCATTTCAAGCGAACTTTGAAATGGGGGAAGAGATTTGGAGCCCTGAGACAGTTGAGAAACCAACAGAAAACATTGAGGATCAAGCAAGTGTAGTAGGGGAACAAACAGAAGAAACCATGGATGGGTATAATGAATAACTGAACCATGAAGAACAGGTAGGTCCTAAAGAAGAGGTAAACGATGAAAACACTTTTTCTAGCTTAGGATTTCCTATTGGTGATCTTCCTAAAGGAGTAGCTCCTATGAAGAATATTCCACTTTCATCTTTACCTAACTTTCGTGGTTTATCTTCTGAAGATCCTGATGAATTCCTTTTCGAGTTTGATATATTATGCAAAAGTTATGATTACATTACCAATACTAAAAAATTAAAGCTATTTCCAACAACATTAAAGGGAAATGCATTAAGATGGTTCATGAGTCTTGGAGGTCATTTAATCACAACATGGGATCAGATGAAACATAAATTTCTGCACAAATATCAAGACTATTGTTGAACAAGAGAAAAAAGAGAGGAACTATTCAATATGATACAGAAAGAGGATGAAAATTTGGAGGATTTTGTGGAAAGGCTACAATATAATATACAAAGATCCAGTCACCCCGATGTAAGTAAATATATTCTCAAAACAATATTATTAAAAGGAGTAAGGGATGACTGTCTAGATATGCTAAATATGCTTGGTGAAGGGGACATATCTAAAGAATCATATGATGAAATTGTTAACCTCTGTAAAAGATGTTCAAGAGGAGCTGCAAGGAATAGATCAAACAACAGGGATACCACATTTTCAAGAGTTCAAAAGTCAGCCAGTGGAGGAGCAACAAGAGATAAAATAGGTAATTTAAGAAGAAACAAGCCGAAGCAGAAGCGACTCTATCCATATTTTGTTCCAAATGCAGAGGAAATCACCCACTAAGGGAATGCCCATTGGACAAAATGCCAATTGGCACCCTTTGTGATAAGAATCATGAAACTCAACAATGACCCCTCTTTACCAGGAATCAAAGCAACATTACAACCAAACGATGAAGAAGTTGAAGTTATCTATCTGTTGACACAGAGAAGGCAATGAAAACCATGGGGACAAGGTATGAATCCTAATATGCCATTTACATATTCTAATCGTTGGAATAATTATCCTTCTTTTAGCCAAGCAAATAACCCTCCCTTTAACCAAATGCAATACCCACCCTTCAATCAAATGAATTACCCACCCATGAAACAAACAAACCCTCCCTTTGTATACCCAACAATGTGGACTCCTTGGCCTCCACAACAACAACCTTACCTTAACCAATGGAATTCAAATTGGAGAGGCCAACAACCCCCGTTTCCAAATCAATTTCCTCAATTTCAATCAAAATTTCAGCAAAACCACTCCCTTTACCATCAGGTACTCAAAAGAATAATCAAATGATGCATCCCCAACTACCTATACAACCTAAATCTAACCCCAATAATAAGGTTGTGCAGTGTATTGATATTCAAAACCAACCTATACTTTTTGTTCTCCCTGCACAATGCAATGATATTCATTTACGATCTGGGAAAATAGTAGAACCTATCATTGGTGATGTTACCTTTTCTGATTCCGATAAAGAAGAAATAAAAAAGAATGATTCACCTGAAGAGGTACAACCATTCTCAAATACTATTGCTGAAACAAAAGAACCATCATTCCCTGAGCGGTTAGCTCTAACTAAAAATCCTGAGCCACCTGCTTTCAATCTTCTAGGGGAATTACAAAATCTCTACATCAAACTCCCACTATTACAAGCACTAAGAGATGTACCAATTTATGCCAGAACTATGCGAGACATTTGTGTTAAGAAACCTGGTAGGAAAACTAAAGATCCCCTCATAGTTCATGTCATGGGCGATTTGTCTGGACTAATGTCAGGTAAAGCCCCTCTAGTCAAATATGGTGATCCCAACCATCCTACTGTCATAGTGAAAATTGGAAAAATAGTAATTCCTTGGGTTCTAGTAGACTTAGGCGCTGCTATCAATATTATGACTCTTGAAACCTCACAACGGTTACAACTGAAGAATGAAATCAAAGATACCCTAACCATTCTAGAATTAGCTGACCGTTCTACAATCAAACTGGAAGGAGTTATTGAAGACCTAATCATCTCAATTGAGTCATGGAATTATCCAGCTGACTTTGTGGTATTACAACCTAAAACAAAGTTGGGGGGTCATCCTCTAATTTTGGGTAGGCCTTGGATAGCCACAATAGATGCCTTTATCAGCTGTAGATCTGGTTCAATGACAATTTCCAATGGATATGAGACCAAACAACTTACTCTCTACCCTCATGCTACACCCTTGATTAATAATGAAAATTCCTTATGGATGGACTATGATGATCAAGCTACTCAACCTATCTTGACTATCTGACAAGATTTAAGCCTTAAAGATGCAACTAAGGATGAAGCAATTAATAATTTTATTTGTGAACCCTCCTTTGTGACTCCAGAAACACATAATCAACTAGATGCACTTTTGGAGTCAGATACCCAGGAAAAGATTAATTATGAAGACCTACCTCAAACATCAGCTACCATCTCTTCTAAAAGTATAGCAGTAGAAATTGAACCTGGCAAAACACTGAATATAAACCCCAACTTGACAGTTGCTGAAACACAACAATTAATGAAGTTACTTCTTGAAAATAAGGAAGCATTCACATGGGACTATACATATATGAAGGGAATCTCTCCTGAATTATGTACTCATCGTATCTATATCAAGGAATATTGTCGACCAATCTGTCAATCTCAACGACGAATGAACCCTAATTTAAGGGAAATTCTTAAAGAGGAACTTCAAAAATTGCTTAATGCAGGGTTTATATATCCTATATTTGACAGTGAATGGGTTTCCCCATTGGTAATAGTTCCTAAGAAAAATGGGAAATGGGGAGTGTGCGTAGATTATAGAGCCTTAAATAAAGCCACTCAAAAAGATCACTTTCCGTTACCATTCATTGATCAGGTGTTAGATAGTTTGTCAGGGAATAAATTCTTCTCTTTCTTAGATGGTTTCAGTCGGTATAACCAGATCAAAATTGCACCCCAAGACCAAGATAAGACCACTTTTACTAGCCTCTGGGGAAATTTTTCTTATAGAGTCCTCCCATTTGGGCTATGTAATGCACCAACAACCTTCCAAAGAGAAGTTATAGGAATCTTTTCTGATATGATTAACGATTCTATGGAAATTTTTATGGATGATTTTACCCCTTATGGTGTCTCTTTTGAGGAAGCACTACAAAATCTTGAGAAATTACTTAACCGATGTATACAAGCCCACCTCTTCTTAAGACTGAAAAATGTCATATGATGATGAGTGAAGGAGTGGTACTTGGACATTTTATTTCATCTCAAGGAATTCAGGTAGATCCATCCAAGATACAAGTCATTGAGAACCTTCCTATTCCCAAAACCCAAACATATGTGAGAAGTTTCTTAGGACATGCTGGATACTATAGAATATTTATCAATTTTTTTTCCAAAATCGCTTCTCCTTTGTTTGTGTTACTTATGAAAAATGATGAATTTAAGTGGACTAATCTTTGCTAGGAAGCATTTGATGCACTCCAACATTAGTTATCTATAGCTCCTATTCTAAGGGGACCTGATTGGGCACTTCCCTTTCATATATCCTCTAATTCTTTGGATACTGCAATAGGAGCCGTCTTGGGACAATAATAAAATCATCTCCCTTATGCTATCTACTTCATTAGCAAGAATATGAGTGTTGCTGAACTTAACTATATAGTTACCGAAAATGAATTTTTAGCAGTTATCTATGCTATTAATAAATTTCGACATTACATCATTGTTTATTCTACCTTTGTCCATATTTATCACTCAACTATTAAATATTTAATGAACAAATCTATCACAAATGCTTGAGTCACCAGATGGTTAATATTATTACAAGAATTTGATATTACAATTGTAGATCGACCAGGAAAAGAAAATGTAGTTGCTGATTTTCTTTCTCGGTTAACACCTAATGATAATACTCTAGTAGATGATTCCTTTCCTCATGAATATTTATTTGCAGTATCTTCTCACTCACCATGGTATGCAAACATTACTAATTATTTGGTTGCAGGGAAGTTACCACCACACCTATCCCACCGAGAGAAAAGAAAAATCATTCAACAAAGTGCTCGGTATAGCTGGATAAGTGGGTGTCTTTTCTACACAGGACTTGATCAAGAAATC
>ML817080.1:107648-135026 GCA_009831015.1 Picea engelmannii | reverse complement strand
AAGATCTTGAGTTTGATGTGAAATTTGAGCAAACTCTGTTCAGAACTAAATCTGAATCTTGTTTGAACGAGGTCATTTTTTTTAAGAAGAGGTTCCAAGATTTAATTTTAGCTACCTCTACCAAACCTATTGTGATCCATACTCAAAACCAACAACCACTTCAATTCCTCACAACAACCATGGCAGCTAGGTTTGCCCCTCTTGTACTCCCTCCTCGGTTACATGATTTGCCCCGAGAATATAATCTAAGGATTAAGATTTATGATGTTAAGGGCAGTGTATAAGCCCAGAAACATCTAGACTGGTTCAATGATTTTATAGACTTAGAAGAAGTAGATTTTGAGGATGAAAAAATGAGGTTGTTTGCACAAAGTCTTGCAGGAGAAGTCAGAAAGTGGTTCAAAGCTCTCCCAACAGCTAGTATCATAAATTTTGAAGCCTTTGAAACTAGTTTTCTTGCAAAGTAGGGCGACAAGAAAAACCCCCTTCAATTGTTAACTCAGTATAACAACATGAGGATATCACCTAATGAAACAGTGCATGAGTTTTCAGCCAGATTTGTAAAAGTATACAATTTAATTCCTACTGAGGTGAAACCCCCCCTAAAGCTTCTCAACTCAGATATGTTGATTCAGTTGAAAGTGATTTTTATCTGTTGTTGAGGGAAAGAAGATCTACTTCATTAGATGACATGATGAACAATGCAATAGAAGTGGAAGTGAATCTAATGGCCTCAGGAAAGATCAAATCTAACTTTGACAGGGACATAAACAAAGTTCAAGCCAAGGCACAGCCTTCAACTTCACAAACATCAGAAGAAAGGTTTGAAACGATGATGAAAAATATGGAGAAAATGATGGAGAGAATGGATTTAGATAATAATCCTAACGCCAGAGAATAGGATGATGTCCCACCCAGAAATTAGAGAAGACCAGCAGTCCCATAAATCAGACAAAGATATCATAGGAATCAAGAGGATCAACAAATAAGACCTCCTTTTCAAAATAATTATGTAAATGAGAACTATGATGACAATTTTGAAGACAACATGCATTGTTGTGATGGTGATGAGACAGAGGTATTGTTAACTAAAGAGGAACATGACCAGTTCATGGATGCTAATGAAATTTCATGCAGGAAAATGATGAGAGGTTGTCAATAGAAAGAGAATATTACCAAACAGGGTTGTAGAATGCCATAATGAAATTTCATAAACAATATAATTTTCGAAACCAGAAAGTGCTTGCAAACCCCCCAAAGGGAAACCCTACCAAAGAAGCTCAGAATAACATACCTTCTTCATGTCATCCCAAGAAGGACTCTACTGCAAAAGATGTTGTGGACAAAGGAAAGCAAAAGGAAGAATCCCAAAAAAAGGTACCTGAAACAAGAAAGGAGACAATCACCAAAGAAATAGAGAAAAACACATCCTCCTTTAATTTTGAAAGTGAGATGGACCAGATTAAAATCTGTGTACCATTCAATGAATTGATCAAGAACAATGAATATAAAAATCAAATCGTCAATATGCTCAAGATGGAACAAACTTCTGACACTTTGAACATACAAGGTAATCATCCTGTCATCTTATTTGGTCCACGTGTGGAGGAAAATCATGATGTTGAAGAGGTCCCCCCTTTCTATGTCATCCTAAAGATCCATGATATGAATCTGCACAATGCCATGTTGGATTTGGGAGCATCCCATAAGATGATGCCTAAGGTGGTCATGGACCAATTGGGTCTTGACATCACAAGGCCTTACAAAGATCTTTTCTCCTTTGATTCAAGAAAGGTGAAATGCCTATGCCTAATCAAAGATATGGTGGTATCCTTGTCTCAAATCCAAGCAAAGAATATGGTCATGGATGTAGTGGTTGTTAATATCCCTCCCAAGTTTGGCATGTTGTTATCTAGGTCATGGGTTGCAAAGTTGAGGGAACTCTACAAATGGATATGTCATACGCCACCATCCATGTCTTTGGTCAAGATAGGAGATTGTACAAGGAGGTTTTGCTCAAATGCATGGTCAGTAACAAGGCCCAACCGAATAACCATCCCATCTACTATGTGGAGACGGAGTTGGGTTCTTCCATTTTCTTCAATGATTTGCGTTTTGAAGAGAAAGAGCCATAGATTGATATGGTTGTCAAAGACAAATCTGATCAGCAGATTGAGAAGTTTTAAGAGCAGCAAGACAGTGCAGAAAATGAGATGTGAAGCATGAGCTTCGATGGAGCTGTCAGCAAGGAGGGGGCAGGAGCTGATGTGTGGATTAATCCCCCCATATTGGCTATGAAACTATGCTCTTATAAGCTTGCTTTTGATTGCACAAACAACATGGATGAATATGAGGCATTGGTGTTAGGATTGAAGGCTTTAAAAGAAATGGGTGCTAAGAGGATAGTTGTTCATGGAGATTCCAAGTTGATCAGAAATCATGTAAAGGGAATATATCAAGCCAAGCACCCCATATTAAGAGGATACAAGATCACAATACTTGACCTTCTTGAAGAATTTTCAGAATATAGCCTCTCAACGATTCCAAGGGTTTAGAATTAGATTGTTGATTCTCTTGCTACTTCAGCTTCAATTTTCAAAATTCCAATCTTTCCTAGCAGGGGATATGAAGTTGAGATCAAGCATAGACCAACAGTGCCTGATAATATTAAGTACTGGAAGGTTTTTGAAGATGATAAACAAATAGAAAGTTTCCTCAAAATGGAAGATGGATTTGAGAATTTGAATATTGATGATGAATATTGTGATGAAGAGGTGGATGCAGCTATGTTCACAAAGGATGGTTACTTAGAAAATCAGATTGTTGGTAGAGATATAGTGCATTTGAAGAGTAACATCATTCCCAGGGGCCTGGTTCCATTGGAGAAACTATTTGATAACAATGATGTGGCAAGGAGTCCAAAAATTACAGTAAATGAAGGGGATGTTGAAGATTGCAACATTAGGATTTAGGAAGATCCCAAGATCATTAAGCTGTCCAAAACACACATCCCAGAAGTCAAGCAGAGATATATCAATTTAATGAAATAATTCCCTGATGTTTTTGACTGGAGCTATGAAGATCTGAAATTTTATGACACCAAGGTAATTCAACATGTGATCCCAATCAAATAAGATCATAAACCTTTCAAACAAAAATTAAGATTCTACTGGCCTAGCATTTTTTCTGATGTCTACAAAAAGGTTTCAAGATGTCATGAATGACAATTTTTTTATGGGAAGAGAAAATTACAACTTTTACCCTTGAAACCCATCTATGTTGAAGCACCTTTTAGACAATGGGGCCTTGATTTCATAGGAGAAATTCATCCAACAGTCCTCAGCTCAGCACAAGAGGATTCTGACAGCCACAGATTACTTCACTAAGTGGATTGAGACAGTTCCCACTAGGCAAGCCACAAATGTTGTTATCATCCAGTTTTTGGAAGACAATATTTTGTCCAGGTTTGGGTGTCCAATCAAAATCATTACAGACAATGCAATAGAATTTAAGTCCAAAAATATGGAGAAATTTTGCAGTGACTACAACATAACTCTTGGCCACTCCACTTCTTATTACCCTCAAGGCAATGGGTTGGATGAGTCATCCAATAAGAGCTTAACCATAATTGTCAAAAAGTTGTTGCAAGATAACAAAAAAGCTTGGCACAAAAATCTCATCCATGCACTATGGGCAGACAGGATCACTCCAAAAAGATCTATTGCCACTTCGCCCTTCCAGATTGTTTATGGCACGGAAGCAATTTTTCCTACTACATTAGGGTTTCTAGTGATGAGGTTGTTACAAGAGCAGGATGTTGAAATAAATGCCACTCGAAGAAGAAAAGATGAATTGATCAATGTCCAACAAACAAGAGAAAAAGCCTTTAACAATGCTTAGTTTCACTAAGACAAGATTAAAAAGTCTTTTGACAAGCATACCAAGGAGGATGATTTCAAAGTGGGAGAATTGGTATTGAGATGGGATGCCAAAAATGAAGACAAGGGAAAGCATGGGAAATTTGACCATCTATGGCTGGGACCTTTCAAAATCGTGGTGTACCATGGGAATAATGCCTATCTGATACAGGAAAGTAATGGAGACATCATTGGAGGAGGACCTGTGAATGGAAGGTTCCTCAAACATTATAATGTTTAAGGAAACCATCACCCTTTCCATTCATTGTACATAACCATTTTGTTTTTCAGTTGAATCAGTTGAAATTAAATCAACAGAACTGGAGCCTGAGGTGAAGTCCCTGAGTTATGTTGAGTAGATTATGAGATTTCCGAATAAATGTTGGTAAATTCAGTTGCAGGAGTAAATCATAGCCTAATGGGTAGGCACTCGGTCTGTCATTATTTGCTGCCTCGCAGGGAGGATAACATCCCCATTTGGAGACCATGTTATCACCATAACAATTTCTGTGTGAAATCTAGTTTCTAGGACCTAGCGAGGCACTAAACTGGTGTGGAGGCGTGAAAAACTGGAGGACGGGGCCAAGTCTAGTGGGAGGAGGCTAAATCTAGTAGTAGTGTAGAGTTGATGGGACCCGACAGGTCATAGATCGTGGGCGCTACAGATCAACAATCAAGGATCATTTCGGAGGGAGAACTTGCTCAAAAGATAATTCCCTAAAGTGAGCTGAAAAGTAAACCACGGTTTCGGGTCGATAAGTGAGTTTCCCCAAACCACTTCCCCTCGCTCCCGAAATTGGGAAAGTATATAAAGGGAAACCTCATCATTATTTTATTATTTTTTCAAATACTAGAACGTTGAAAGTTGGTGCGACCACTCCATTCAAACTGAAGCTCAACAGTATGCCAAACTCACAACTTTTCCGCTCATTTACAGGTATTTTCCATCACCACCATGGACCCTATCATTATGTCAGTAGCAGAGCAAGACCCCATATGTTAAATGAAGAAGCCCTAATTGACAGAGATTCAAATGTGTTCGACACTGAAATCACCATTTCGCCCATCTCCGTGTCGAGAGCTAATATGTTTGATAATGTAGGGAAACAGATACCCTTCCTTGAAGCAGCCCAATCCACCATAGTCCCTTATGTTGTCAAGGTTGTGTTCCCTTTCCCTGAATTCATAGGTTGGTGTGCAGAGAAATCTTCATAGGAAGAGAAAGTTGTCTTAAATAAGCAGGGGTCTGAGGTCCTATGTAGAGTAGAGAGTCTACCAATCTGAAGGACCCTCGACATACCATAGTCCTCCTCCTCATTGTCTGAACCGGTTGAAGAAGAAAATATAATCATGGTTTACAGGGAATGTCCCTCAGAAGTCAAAGACCTATTTTTGCAAACAATTGTCAGACCAGAGCATATTTCTGAAAGTCTGTCCCTGCCAATGAGTGTTAATGTCATGGTTATTGAAGTCCAATGGGTTTGTTTCATACTGAGTTAGATTTTAGGTCTAGATAATGACAAGTCTGTGGTCAAGGTCATGTTAGGTTTTTTGTTGGCGTTTTTCCAGTCAATCAGTTTGTATTAGCTTCGATAAATTCATAGCTGATAATATCCACAAGTAGCTATTGAATTTTCAGTCACTAAGACATTTCATATATTACACATACTTTATGAAGATTTTCCTGGAAACAAACAAGAGAGAGTTCCCTAAAGAAACATTCATATCAACTGAATGTAAAAGAATCACAATGCTCATTTTTATCAACAAGGTCATGTCCAGGGTTTACAGCCTGATTTTCAACACCAACCTGTCAGGAGTCTTAGATGACATGAGGATTTATTTACAGCCAAATCCAAAAAACAGAGTGGGGGACTGGGTGTTGTTCATGCATTCAACAGTGATATGGGTTTATGGTTTTCATGAATCCCCCTATCTTCTGCCTATTTTTCTAACACCCGGATTCTTTTCCCTAGAGTTCATCAGGCAAAGAATCATGTCAGAGATAGAGAACTTCCTGAAACTACACAAGGCATCCAACCTCAAATTCCCTTTCATCATTGGACCCTTCATTGTAAAAACTAGATCATGCTTATCTCAAATCTAGGCCAAGCTCAAGGAGTTTGGATTTGCACAGCTACATGGAAGAAGATATGATCCACATCAGATCGTATCCAAGAGAATATTGATCAAAAAATAGGCCTCCTATGAGCATGAACATGTTAAGGGTTTTGATAAATTGGCAAATATAGATGTTTGTGTTGATATGGAAGCAATATTGCAACCAGCTCAAACACAACAAGTGGAGGCAACCCTGAAACATACTCAAACACATCAAACTCCTCATAAGCTGATAGTTAAAGTCCCCAAGGTAAGTGTTTATAGAAAAAGAAGAATTTCAGAGGCCCTGGGCACCAGTAGTCAGTAGACTACCCCTAGAAATATGAAGATCACACAACCCCCACAAATAGTGGATCTAGAGGAGGAAGATCCTAAAGAAAAATTAAATATGGATATGGTAGAGAGTGGCACTAGCAATGTGGAATTTTGGAAAGGAAGAAAGCTCCAAAGTGAAGGCATCTCAAGAACTTTCAGCCGCAAAAAGAACATGATTCTTTGATAAGGCATCTGGAGCAACCTATCAATCTAAAGATGATTTGGCAAAGCAATATGTTGAGAAAGGAAACTTGGCTATGAGTGAAATGAGGGAGTTAATCCCTGAAGTAGAAAAGATATCTCAGCATAAGTCTTCTTTGTTCACAGTAAGAGATGTAGAGAAGAAGACATTTAATATAGCAATTGCAGATGAGGATAAAGTATCTGAGATCAAACTAAAATATGAAAACAACAGTGCTCCATATAAAGTGAAATTCCACAAGAATACCAGTGATATGATGTATTCATATTACTTGGGTCTAAGCCTGAAGAATTCAAAGCTATCAACTTATGAAATTAAGTTGGAAGGGAAGTTGAGGCAAGAAAAAGCATCCAACGGAGCTTGGCAAACTCAGGTCAAGAGGCTAGAATCTGAAGGCCCTCGAGGAGTGAAATCCTCCTTAGAATAAAAATACAAGTTTATTCAAAGCTTGAAGAAGAAACTAAAAATGTATGCACAGAGCATCCACAAACAGCAGAACTGGTTGCTCTAGAACAGCAGGAGGCATTTCGACAAGAGGCATTGAATTACAAGGCCAAGGTATTACAGCTGGAGCAAGAAAAAGTGAATTGGTCACAAGGACAGACAGAAGTACCAAACATGGTTGCAGTTGTACCTTCTACTGCAGAAGTTGTGCCAAGCACTGAAGGACTTGTCCAGGCTATGTTACAAGTTATCCTGAAGGTGGGGGAAATCAAAGAACTAAAGGGAGATATAGAGAAATTGAAGCAAGAAATGAAAACAAAAGATGAGAGGATGGCTCAGTTTCAAAAGGAAAATCAAGCTTTTCAGGAAAGAGTACACAAGTTGAAAATGAGGTTGAGAGGAAAAGGATTGTTGCGGGGAGCCAAACACATCATCTGGGATTCTATTGTTGTTGAAGCTGCCAAGTTCAGGGTGTACTTGAACTTCATCAATGACAAAGATAGCATGGCCATCACATCCAGAAGTAGATGCACTGTAGTAAATGAGACCCTAGCAAAGAAACCATCAGAGTGGGCCCAAAATGCCATAAACCTGCTAAATTCCATCCCCACTGCAGAACTTTAGACCATTTGGGTCAAAGATAGGACTACATTGATCATTTGGGCTAGGAGGGTCATTGCCAAGCATAATCTGCTAAAATCAGTCCAAACCAAGGCCATACAGATGGAGCAAAGTATATAAGAATTCAAGGATCTTTTTGAAGAGTTGTTCATCAAAGGCCTCCCACCATTTCGGGATGGAAAAGGAAAATTGTATGATAAAGAGGAATACAACTCTCGCCTCGCCCAAATGCAGAATGGATCACTCCAAGTTTGAAATCCTGGAGGAAAATTTGAAAGGAGAAACCCTGGTTGAATATTTGATCACAAATTTTGAGATCATGAATCGGTTTAAAACAGTGAAGATCGGAATGCTAGTCATGATGTATGTCTCTTACATTGACCTGGAGATCCTAATCAAAGAAATGATGGAATACTATATCCCTTCTAACTTGAAATGGAAGGAGATAGTGTGGTTGGGTAAAACAAAGTGAAAATTTCCATGAACCAACAGATAATGCCCAGGTGTCACCAAAATGGCAGATCAGATAGAGGATCAAAGTAGGACAAATGGAAAAAGAAGAAGCTGAAGAGTGAGGGGAATCAACAATTGGTTCATGAAACGTTTTTTTATTAATCATAGTAATTGGTTCCCATACCGAAACTCATGTTGTAATTATTGTAATCAGTTTTAGAAGCTGAAACATTTCAGTTCAGCTATTGTAATCGGTTTCTAATTGAAGGAAATCGAATTGTATAAATGTTAGAAGTTCCAAATGTATTAAGGGTTGGCAGAAGTGCAAGGGAACTTCCTTAGTTGTTCTGAACTAAATTGTGATTTTCTGGAGCTGAATTGAATACATATGCAGAAGCTTTTGAAGTCTCTATTAAAAGATTCTAATGGTGGTGATATGAGTTTTTTCTTCTCTCATTGTATGTATTTCCTGTGTTCTTTAATTCCATTTACAATGTCTTTTGTTTAAATTGGATAGTTTAAAAGCCCAGAATTTATCTTGTGATGATCTTGGCTTAAGTAATTTAAACTGTGTTAAGTTCTTCATAACTAATTCAGAATTCATTTCATAAATGCTTTGATGCAGTTACTTGTTTTCTTTTTCTTCTTACACTCTGCAAACTACAATTTATAACTAAGATTCATCGCCTCACTTAGGCTTTATCCTCTTGAGAGTTCTAGTGGCCAATTAGTGTTTTCATTCATTTTTAGAATTTTGACTCCATAGCCCTATGTGTCCCTCCCCTTCCTTACCAGCAAATTGATAAAAAAAAACCCAAAAACAAACTAAACCTAGCCATTGATTTCCAAAGAAACATCAAGTGACATGAGAGATCCCTCACTGAGTTGAGCAGGCTAGTACCCAGCTCTAAAGTTGGTTTGTAGGTTACATCTATCATTTGTTTATCAACCGAACAAATTTACAGAGTGTTAAAAGGGTCAAAGCATATTGAGATCAAATACCACTTCATCTAAGACATGGTACAAAAGGGAGCAGTGAAACTCTAGTACATATCCACAAATGAGCAAATTGCAGACATTGTCACCAAAACTTTGTTGAAGGCAAAGTTCGAATACTTAATGGACAAGCTTGGTGTGATGTAGAATGTCTCCCTCGCTGAGAGGGAATATTGATGTTTTGGGCAACATCGGGTAAACATTCTCCTCATAATGACCATGTGACTTGGCTAATAAGAATGGCTCAGGCATAGTCTTTATCCTTGATCACGTGACTTGACAAGGACCAACAAAGACTCAAGGCACATATGCATCGGGCGGGCATTCTCCTCATACGGCCATGTGACTTGGCTAAGGAGAATGGCCTAGGGAGTTGATGTTTTCCATGTATTAGCATCAAGCATACATTCTCCTTAGATGGCCATATAACTTGGCTAAGGAGAATGGCCGAAGTGTAGTATCTATCCTTTATCGTGTGACTTGACAAGGACTAACAGAGACTCGAGGTGTTATGTGGGAATGAACACATCAACTAGGTGCATGCCAGAGAAGATTACATCAACCAGGCTCAAGGACAACCTTTATAGAAAAGAAGAAGTGTCAATAAGACAAGATTATGCCAATCTAACCATTAAAGAATCCCCAGAAAGCAATTGAAGACCCAAGAAGACAAGTCGGCCTCCACAAGTAAAAGACAGAAAACAATAAAGTAAAATTGAAGACCTGGGAAGAGAAGTTGTCCCCACATGGAAAAGATAGGTGACTTGCAAATATAAATAAAGGTTCATTTCATTTGACACACTCACTCACTCATATCTCACTCAAGAAAGAAGGCGCAAGTTTCAAGGAGGTCTTATTTGGGGTAAAATTTGTTGCAACTTGAAGTTCTTGGTATTCTATCTTATGTGCTACCTCTTGGGAGTTGTGCTAGGCTTGGTAGGTGACTCTTTGATATATCTTGGTATATTTTGATGGTGATAAACTTGTAAACTCTTGAATTGATTCTTCTATAAGAAAGGTTGCTAGGTTTTCTCCCAAGTTTGTGTTTTTGAGGATAAATTCATGTGTTCTTGTGTCTATTGTGCATGGTTAATATTTCTAGATCTTGTTACTTTTGTTGCATTGTAACAACTGATATTTTTAGTGTACAATTATTCTATGATAATTGTGGCATGAAAGGAAATTTTGTATTGAAATTATAAAACAATAACTATCATATCTCATAATCAAAAAATTCAATGTTGATGAAATGAAAAGAAAGATCAGTCAATCACCAATGCTTGCGCTATCAAAATTGCAGAATACCTTTGAAGTGGAGACAAATGCAAGTGGGTATGCCATGGGAGCATTCCTGGTGTAGGGAGTAAGGCTTGTCTGCTATCATTCTAAATAATCTCATGGGGTGGTCCTCAACTACCCTACCTACGACAAGGAGCTCTATGCCTTGGTACAAGCTATCAAAAAGTGGAAGCACTATCTAATGGGAAATGAGACCATCATCCACACAAATCACCAACTGCTCCAATATTTGTAGGCCCGTAGTAAGTTACAACAAACCAGGCACTACAAATGGATGGGGTTCTTACAACAATTTAATTTGGTCATAAAGTATTAGAAGGGTAGCACAAAAAAGTTAGCAGACATGCTTTCAAGACCACCCACATCAAATATTACAGCTTTAGTAACTTTGATGCACAGGGAACCTTTTACCCATGATGCATACATAGAGGCATACACAAAAGATAAGGAATTTAAGGAGGTGTTTCAACTACTATAGGGCTAAATTCATATAGAAGAAGATGACAACAACGCTGACTATCATTTCCAAAACGATATAATCTACAATCTCAACAAGCTTTGTGTTTCTAAAGGTGAACAATTATAGCTTATTAGAGAGGCTCACACCTTCAAGTTTGTGGGAAATTTTGACATTGGGAAGATAGTTTCCAACTTACATAGGTATGTATACTAGCCCAAAATGCAAGAAGACAGAACACGATATATTAAAGGATGTATACATGTTTGTACCAACAAGCCGAGTAACGAGAAGCAAGGCCTATACCATCCCTTACCGATACCCACTAGTCATTCAAAAATCATTTCTATGGATTTTGTGGGTGGTTTACCAAACATGTGGAAGGGACATGACTATTTATTCGTGGTAGTTGATAGGTTCAAAAAAATGTGCATTCTTGTGCCTTGTAAAAAGACCATAAAGGGACAGGAAGCAACAAACTTGTTCTTTGAACAGGTTTGGGTGCACTTTGGGGTACCAAGGAGCATTAACTCCGACATGGACACTAGATTTCCCAGTGCCTTTTGGACTACATTATAGGAGAAGATGGACACTAAGTTCAAGAGGTATACAACATTCCATCCACAAACAAATGGGCAGACGAAAGTAGTCAACGGGGCTTTGGTGCAACTTTTGATGGGTTATAGAAGCATCCGAAGACCTGGGATGAAAATCTGATCTATATATAACACTCTTATAATAGAGTAGTCCACACTTCTACTGGTAAGTCACCTTTTGAAACTTGCTTTGGATATTTGTCACCTTCACCCTTAGACGTTGTATTTGGACTATAAGGAGGAGTGAGGGAGGACCTCACAGGAGATGCATTAAAAGAAAAAAAAAATTGTTGAGAAGATCGTGAATATCCATTTGCAAGTACAGGAGACGTTGAATAATGCATAGGAAAAGTACAAGGCTAGACATGACCAACATAGAACAAAGAGAACATTTAGAGTGGGAGATAGAGTATGGTTACAATTGAATAAGGAAAAATTATAGCGTCCTTTTAAGAAGATCAAGGCTTTGTGCTATGGTCCTTTTGAGGTATTGGAAAAGGTGGAAGATAATTCCTACATACTCAATCTACCCCCTTACATGTTCATTTATTTAGTAGTGAATGTGGAGAATCTCAAACTCTATGAGCCGTCCATGTTGGATCAGGAGGAGGAGAAAGTCCTACCTTCCATAGAGGACTTGCACCATATGCTCAAGCAGAGTTGGAAGAGGACACAGTTTTGTAGAAGAGGTCTAGAACTAAAAAATAGGGGCAACATGACCTTTAGCAAATTAGGTTAAAAGCACAACTTCCAAGCAAAGCAAAATCGTACTCCAGGGAGAAGGTAGAGGGAAAATTTCTTCACCTCATTCAATAAAGATTTTGTGGACCAAAAGCCTCCTTAAATGAGGAGGTATCATCCATATTGGATCATTATATTATTTTCCATCTATCTCGGTGCTTTATGGGTGAAACAAATAGAGGAATCAACTTGTAGAGCCATTTTAGTGACCGGTCCAAATTTGGAAATTTGGGTCCAAAAAAGTGTTTAAAATATTCTTGAGCCATTTTGAGGCATTAGGCAACAATTTTTTATGGTCCAAACCTTACAATGCAACTATCATCTATATTCTACACACGGAGACCTTTCCAATGGTGCAAGAATCACTTCAATCAGAGTTTTTATGTGAAAGTTATGTCTCTCACAACTTGACCTACCATATTGATTACCATGGTGCAAGTGGATGCCATGTTAGCCTCCATTAATTAAACGTGTGGGGCTAGCCACATAGTGGATTTTTTAAGAAAACTCTAGAAGGTCCAAACCCGATCACAATTAAAGGTGGAGGAAGTCAAACCCTACCCCTAGATGACTATCAGACTAAGTTAAATATTGAGCCACTAGGAGGAGAAGGGGTTCCATTCTATATTATTGTATTTTGTTCCATAGTAGAGCAGAACAACCGAGAGTGGGAAATTTAGAGAGCATAACAAAGGGGTTTAATGTTTTGTAGCAGCCTAATAAGCCACAAGTCTAAGGTAACTCTATAGAGAGTGCCTTCTCCTTTGTACTTGCATTATTTCCATACCAGAGAAAAGAGAGCAGAGCAACCTCACCTTCTAGTTGGGTTTTCTTCCATAAGGGTTTCCTAGAGAAAATATTTGTGTTAGTTTATGGATAGCGTGTGATTGTATTTTATTGTTCTCTATTTTCTGAATTTTATCTTTTTCATGCATAAGAAGAAAACCAATAACTAAAGATTATGGAATCCAAAGGAATTTAACCTTCATAGGGTACATTTCAGTTTTATTTATTAGATCTGTTGTGACGAGTTGTTCCAGTGGAATATCCATGACAGTTTACAAATCATTGGTTCATTGATTGTGTGGAACCAAAAGATCATTTATACTCCTATGTGAGAATATTTGTGGAGGTTGATACGGAGAAGGGCCTCCCTAAATCCCTGAAAGTCAATCTTGATGATTGGAGTCACCAAGGAGCCTTAGATTATTCATAGATCCCTTTTAAATGCATGGCATGTCATGCTTATGGAAATTTTGCTAAAAAATGTCTTAAATCCCAAGAGTAGCAACCTTCTTCAAAGAAACTATGAAAGACGTAGTGAATGAAGGAAATTGAGTTCAAGAAGGTTCCAAGCAAGAGAAGGAATTTTCAGCAAAAGAAGACATCTATTACAAATCCATCATAAGAAGGTCTACCTTTAGCAAGCAAATACTTTGATGTACAAGTCTGAGACAAATTCCTGATAGAAAAGAGGCAAAATAGGGTCAAAATCCATTCAAAAATGGATCATCTCCCCTGTAACAATGTAGACAAGGTGATGAACAAAGGATTATCACTCTCTAAGACATTGTGGAGAGGGGGGGTTAATTAGGGTTTAATCACTCCCCAATACACTGATAGGGAGTGATAATAAGGGTTTCATCGCTCCCCAATACATTGCTAAGGAGTGATAGTCAAGGTTTCATCACTCCCCAATACACTGCTAGGGAGCAATAATCAGGATGTTATCACCCTGTAATCCCTTATGGGGGAGGGATGAAGTCCTGAAAGTGGTGAGAAAGACAAAAAAAAATCTCAGATCTGAGAAAGGGTCGGTTGTTTGACTTAGTAATATTCCCAATGATGATGAGGGAAGGGGAGAAATCAAATAAAAATCATCCAACTCGGCAATATCAAGTAACGAACAAGACTCAAAAGGATAGAAAGTACTAAGGAAAGATCAAGACATCTCCCTAGTGGAGTTGCCAATGTTCAGTTTCGAGCTTGTTAAAAAATGAAACCAACCCTGAGCACAATTTCATTCTTTGTTTTAATCTCGTTAGAAAATGAAGTAGGCACTTCAAGCATAGTTTCATTCTCTATTTCAAGCTTGTTAAAAAATGAAGCAGACACTTTGAGCATAGTTCATTCTTTGTTTCAAGCTCGTTAAAAAATGAACCAGACATCTTATTGTCTTCTTAATGGTTGAGATTGCTACTGCTTCGTTTCTATTTGTCATCTCCCTTGCTTATGGCCATTGCAATTATGCTTGATGCTAGTTGTTCACATCACATTGCTCCCATTTTGTAATGTTCCCAACCAGATCTAATTGGAACATTGAGTTTTTATGTGATTTTATGGTTTTTCTAGTTGTGGCATTTTGTCAAACACTTTGTAGACTTAAATCTCATGAGTTGTGATAGATTTTATAATGTTGGTTTAATGGGTGCTTGCATACAACAATCAAAGAATATATAACAATGGAATATACTCAACAAGATGCAAGATCAACAACACAAGAAATAGCCATAAATACCTCAGATATGATTTATTAATAATAGATCTTTAACCTCATACAAATTGGTGCAGATCTGGAATACATATAATGGAATAGAGTGTTTGGCATATAAATCCTCCAAGTTACAAAATAGATGAATATCCAGGCTTCCAAAAGCCTCTCCAAGATATAGACCAAAAGCCCAAAGGAACCAACTCATAACCCAACTGAAATGTGATGACCTTCCTAGCACAATGTGCCCTCACTGGTTGTAGCAAACCAAGAATTTGGCCTCTCTGAAGATGGCCACCAAAACCTCTAAGAAATATGTCAAACTATACATCGGGCCAAGTGAAACCCCCTGGCAAAGTCTCGGGTTGAATAATGAAGAACTGACCCACCAAAAGACTGAATCCCCAATCTACAGTGTGCCCTCCTTCTCTCCAACTCGTGCCAAACTCCAATAAATAATATAACATAGTAAAACCCTCTGGAATAGGATAAAGAAGGCGCCCTAGGACATACAAAGAATACCCAGAAGCCCCTTTTTCCCAGAATCCTTCTCCTCTTTCCAGATCGAGCTACTCTCCTCAAGGTGGTGTGCTCTAGTCCTACTGAAAACCCCATGTAGTTGCACCTTAGCTCTCTCTGAACCCGTAGCTGTAATAGGATCCATCGATGACTGAGATAGAACTGATGTAGAATGGTGAGGGAGGAATATTTCACCTCAGTGACCAAGCTTGGACCAGGTTGGGTGGGATCTTTCACCACTGAGCTGGTCTTTAGGGTTTTTTCATTCAAAACCCTCAAAACTCCCAAGTGCATGGGCTCACTAGCAAGAAGCCATATCTCAAAATGATAATCAACATAATGAGAGAATAGAGGCCCCTGTCTCTCTTTTATCCTGCCTATTCACTTTGTCTCTCCAAGTAACTTTTACTTTATTTTATTATTAATTAATTAACCATTTTACCTCTAAAAGGTGATTTATCCCTCCTTATGGCTTCTCAGACCACTGAAAGTCACTTCTCATCATCCTATCCAGTAGTGTTATTCCTCCCAATTCCGATGAGTTATTACACTAAAAGGTTCCACCAAGTATTATGCCCAATATGACCTTCTTAGTGAATTTAATTAACGTATAGCCTATAATAACTCAAAGTTATGGAAATCGTCGAAATGCAACGGAACGAAATCCAAGTTGTGTGGAATGGATCATGATTATGAAATAATATGAGCGATACAAGTCAGGCCCAATAAAACCCCTCAATATCTCTTGTACTCGTTATCACCCCCATCTAGCTACTCTGGTCAGCATAACACTCGGTAATATAATGATGTCCAAAAGTGGGGACATTACAATCCTCCCTGCTAGAATATTGCTTGTCCTCAAGCAATAACTGAATCAATACACATATAATACTGGGGTCCCATGTCCACCTGTGGGACACAAAGTAGGCTCCATCCAACACTAAACTACCTAGCACTCTAATCCTTGGATCCCATATCAAGATGGAAACTGCAATACCCTGTGAAGTATAGTCATATAACATATCAACACCATGAGTCTCCTACAAAGGACACATGGCCTCAACCCAGAATGAGTCTATCCTCCAAGTCCATACCAAGATCAACACAGTCTCCACCAACTGAACATGTTGTTTCCATAGTGAGGTACTACAAGACCTCAATGAATCACCCTCAAGTGATGTGCTCCCCTCATTATTGAAGCTCAATGGAAAGTCAAAGTGACTTTCCCCTACAAGGATCCACTCGCCTCCATCAGTGGATGAAATGCTCATCCCTGCAATCCCCAGGTCCCGTGCTAGTCTCTGCCCAAGATCACCACACTAACACTGCACTACTATGATCATGACTGTCTGCTCATAGTATACATACTGGATCCCCCACTCCTGGATCCTCATGTTGAAATATCTGTGAAAATTGGACCTGTTGTCAAGAAGTTGAACCTGTAAAGGTATCTTTGTGGGAACAACATCTTCCCAACCATCTTCATACTCGATCATGAGTATCAATAGGGAGAACTTGTCTCGCCTCATAAGACAATCCCCTACAAATCTTCTCAAAACCATCCAAGAGTGAAGTATGTTGCTCTCTGGCACAACCTGGGCCATCATAAGATGAAACAACCTACTAACCAAATGGAATTTCGGATCCCATGGAAAAATTGGAAGTTCATCACTTCCAAACCCCACTAACTGCTCATGTGTCATAATTATAATTATCAAAAATCCTTAATGCTCATCCCCCTGAGAATCTGAATCTGTGTCGCCCTCTGAGATATCTGTTATCTCATGGCCTAATATGCTCACCATCACGCCCATGATCTCAATTG
Organism: Picea engelmannii; assembly: GCA_009831015.1. NCBI lineage: Eukaryota > Viridiplantae > Streptophyta > Pinopsida > Pinales > Pinaceae > Picea > Picea engelmannii. The sequence goes on along the minus strand of ML817080.1, from coordinate 118,029 downwards.
TCTGTCTCTGATGATCCACCCCTATCCTGCTATATGCAATCAAGACACTCTTGTCAAGTGATCTCGACCCACCAACTCTCCATGTCCCCTACCACTGTCTATGTCTCCCTATGTTGTTGTCAATGATGAAAGTATCGGGAAAAGCTAATAGAAACATTTATAACCGACTATAGAACTGGAAAGTATCATATGCTTTGTTCAATCCCCGGGACTAGACCAAGAGCTCATCCACTGGCACCCACAGTGAATCATCATCTAAACTCCAACTATCGTGTACAACAGTAGAGAACTCCACAAATTTCTGGTCAATCACTCTCCCCCCATCATCACTCAAATAACGATTGCTATTATGAAGGTGATATTCTAGTACTATGTGCTATTGCAAAGGAGAGGGATATCCAGACTCCACTAAGTGTGTCTCCTCCCTGCAATCCAATGTGTCCCCCTAAATCCCATTGTACATCTCTCTCATCATCATATGTCAAAGGTGTACTATCGGATCATCCTCTGTGTTGATATCAACCAATCCTGGAACACAAATGAAAGTGTCCTCGTAACTTCCCCTAGCTCTGGAATCCTCATCTGTATGTGTATGACCGATTGTCTCAGAACTACCCATGAATGGTGGCCCCTGTGACACCTGAACATCCTCCAACAATGTAACTGAGGAACATATCTGACTCTCTGTTGAGATAGATATGGTGTATCTCTAACAAGTCTCCTTAAGGAGCCCCTGCAATCTTGAATCTAATTCTTGAAGGGTTGTCTTTGTGCCTTCCAAAGAATCCTCGTGTGCTCACCAACTCATGAGTGAGTCGGTCCACCTCCAACTCTTGATCCCTCAAGGCCCTATCATACATCTCTCCATCCCCCAATAGGTAATCTCTATCCATCAACAATTTCTTGTAGTCGACCCTCACTCTCTCCTCGAGAGTCTGAAAGTCATCCATGGAAAGTCCCCCATCTGAAATATCATGTGCCATCGATGCCCTCCAACAATAATCTTCCACCAATGCATGTGTGTCCTCAATGTATTTAGTGGCTGCCATGATCATGTCCTCACTGACTCTCAATTGTCCTACCAAGTGTCGTGACTCCTGATCATAGTCCTGTTGAGGTTCTATCTGATGCCCCTCACTGCTAAAGTCAACCATGGCATCCCCAACAACACTCTCCGCAAAATATAAAGCATTGAACTGCCCATTGTCCACTATGTCATTGGGTCCTCCCATATGCCACTGCCCACCATCACCAACTACCACCTCTATCTAAATCACATTGTATCTTGTATGGGTAGTTCTATCCTCCTGTGCACTCACCCTGCTACTATCATCTACGCATGGGTCCCATACAGATGTGTCCAGACACGTGCTATGGTCATCCCGACCAATAAGGAGTGCATCCTCATCACAACAAACTGGTCCTAGAAGTAAGTGTCCCATCAAATTGTCAGTCTCCACAACCTAATCAAATAATGGAGTCTCCCAAAGGGGTGACTCACTCTCCTCATATTGATAGGCATGTGTAAGGTCCATTGTCTCCAAGTCATGTCTCTCCTCCTGGGCATGTAAATCCATATGCCCCTGGTGTACAATCCTCTCACAAGGCCCCTCCACCATATCATAGATGCCACTGATATCCTCTTGTGTCGTGGTTATCACAGGTGTCTGAGAAGATGACAAACGTGTCACGATCATCATAGAAAGCTCATCCTCCTCCATGCATGACTCCCTAAAATCCATGTCTACACCCAAGGGTAGGTCATATGACCTCCTAGTCTCATTGTATCTCAGTGTTAACACATGTGAATCCTCACACATGTCACCATTGTGTTGAAGTGTTGAATCCTCAACACTGCCTGATGGAAAAGATAAAGAACACGTGCTATCATCCTATCCATCCAATTGTCCCTCAGATGTGCAAGAGTCACTATCCTCATCGGACTGTTCTAAATAGTAATCAATGGTTTCATCCTCATGCATCTCCTCATCCTCACTGTCATAGTGCACCTCAACAATGTGCACCTTCCCTTTACCCCTACATTTGTGGTCTGACTCCCAAGGTTTTTTGCAACTGTAGCAAAGTTCCCTACTCCTAATGGGTGTGGGATTACTCTATGCTTCCTTCCATCTAGTTGCTCTAGCTCTATTTTCCTCTACTATGTCGACCCAATGTGTAACCTCATCTTTTCTCCACTTATGATTTTTTATGGATACAAATTGTTGGAATGTTACTTGAGCCCTAAACATCTCACTAAGGGCATAATATTCCCTTTCACAATATACAATCTCTCTAGCAAAGTCCAACATATCCATCTCTCCTTATGGAAGACCCCTTGGGATGGGAGGAATCTTCGCTCTGATACCACTGTAATGTTCCCAACTAGATCTAATTGGAACTATTATCATGCAATTTGTACTTGCCCAAAGCCAAAGGCAAGTGAATACTAAATTGGCGTAACAAGGAGGATAACCTATCATTGTCACCTTAATAGGAAACATCTTTCTATTTAGGAGTATATCGTAGTACCCCAGGAGAGACATCCCCGGTGACTTGGGGGTTTGAGAAGGCTAAGGTGAAAGTTATAAGAAAGTCCCACCCCTCTCATAGGTCACTCTGATCAAAAGTTCCAAGGTTTTATTAAGATGAAGCAAAAGATAAATTAAGTGTACCTGCCCAGAACAAGACAACAAGTAGAAAAGAAATGCAATTTGCAAGTACCATATGATGTCAATGCTTCATAAAACCATAAACTTCTAAAAGATAAACAAGCTGATATAAAACTGAAGCGATATAAATATTTATAACAACAATGAATATTTTGCAACAACCACAAAAATTAGGCCTGAATAATGCTTAAAAATGACAAGATACAATAGCCTTAAGTTGACATAATGATAATAGTTGTCAGAAGCAATTATGGCAATGTCTAATCAGCTTTTAATCTTGTTTTTAGGATGAATTTGTTGTTTTTATAGATGGTTGTAGAAATATTTTGCAACGACAGCAAATTAGATAGTGAGTTAGTCTAGTTTAAAGTTAGTAGGAGTTAGTAAAAGTCTTAGGGAAGATGGTTTAAGAATTGTTTGGTCAATCAATCACTTGTGAGGAGTGGACTAGTGCCTTTTAGGGTAATGGATTCAAGGTTAGCAGCGACAACTCTTAGAGGAAAACAACAAATGATAATAAATAACCTAAAGGGAAGGATGAGATGATTGAGGTGTTAGTAACCTAAGGCCTCAATGTCTGGACCCTAGAAGGAAAGATTGCTAGAAAGTAAGTAACCTTAGGCCCTTGTGATTTCCTTCTTCCTTAGATTAAAATTGAAATAAAATGTATGAAACTAATGAAGTAAAGCTACTAGAGTGCTACAAAGGTAGGGCTCTAGTGTATTCTTCAAAAAGAGATATACTCTAGCAAATTCAAGTAGATGGAAAATTGTAAGGAAAAGGATAGTACCATATGCTTCTCCCCTAGGGTTTCAAACTAGCAATTTCATAATCTTAGAAATGAACAAGCAAATTTACCATAACCATTCAAAATAGGATGAAGAATTGCATATTTACTCACTTCATCAAGAATAATCTAGCAACAAACCCTATTTAAAGACTTTTCACCATGAAAAAATGCCAAAATACACAAAGAATAACCTCTCCAAGAAGTTGTGCACCACTTAATTTCAACCAAATATCCCTAAAGAGGGACAAATATCAGACCTCACACTTGTGTGAGTGAAAGATGATGAAAAATACAAGATATTTGTCTCTTATTTATATAATGATAATGACCTTTAATAACAATTTAGTTCAGAAAAGGCAAACATGGTCAAATTACATCAAAAATCCAGTTTTTACATAAATTTAAAGAATTAAACCCTAAAATGTGCAGTAGAGGTGACGTCATGCCCTCTTAGGGTGACGTTGGACCTCATAAGTGGGACGTCAGACTCCATGAGCATAACGTTAGGCCTTCCAAGGCCTCTAGATAATACCACACGTACCACCTGGAACACAACTTCCTCCATCATGTTCATCTGACGTTGGGTGACGTCTAGGGTCACAAGGGTGACGTCATGGGCCTCCCAAGTCCAACGTTCAGGTGAGAGAGAAAGATCCCCCTAGGTTTAGGCCTACCAAAGTGTCTTTGGTGGAACACCCTTCTTTTTCTCTGATGCAAGCCTCTGATGTATCTATGCCCCTAGTTGGGGTCACAACATCCATTTGGTGGGATTTTAGACCCATAGAGGTCTGAGCTAATCATCTCCCCATATGTACCTGTCCACTGGGCATGGTCCTGCAACAACAACAAGTACACTCTCCATGGGCTCATAACTCACAGGGATCATAGCAATGTCAATCATGTCTAATAATCAAATTTCCCAAACATGTGCATCAAACTCCCCTTTACCAAGACAAACGCTCAAAGACATTATGCAGTTTAACAAGCCAGGTTTGTGTTGATGCTTAAAAACGCAACGATGAATATTGCTTGCAAATTATTGCCAAGCTCTATTATTTATTATAATAATAATAATAAACTAGTAGGTGGGACCCCCTTGTAGACTAGTGGCGCTATGATGGATATGTTGTGCTTATATATTTTGTTGTTGTTATGATGATGCCAACACAATCTTCTACAGTTGATTATTCAAATTATGGTTCAAAATGTTTTAGTGACATAAGTTGATGGTTGATTATTGCATGACACTAGATTGTTTTGATGTCCATTCACAAATTATATTAAGGTTGTCTTATGGATAAAAGGATCATTATCGGTTTGGTTTGACATTGCAATTAGACATTGTTAAAGCAAGATTTGCCTCACCCTGTGCAATCTTGCATAGAGGGCATTTTTCCATTTCCCTATGCAAACTTGAAGTCCCTTTTTGCAAATCCTAGAGATAAAAACATTATTTTTCCACATATGCGCACCTTGCCTATATTACAGCATGCGTATACGCAGGTTGCACCACTATAGCCCGCGTACATCGCAAAATGTGCCCAAAATTAAAAACTGGTGTCGGGTTTCCATGTCATGTCCCGAGATCAATGATCCTTGGCCTTCTATATACTGGAAACGTTCCGACTCGGCCCTTTAGTTCCACTTGAAGGCTATAAATGGGCCAAATCCGAGCTATGGAAAAGAGGAGAAAGAATTCAACTTTGAGAGAAAAGTTACTCTGGAGAAATTATTCACTTCACATTGAGTCTGCATCCCTTTGTCCTTTAAGTCTGAACACATTGTTCAACCCCCAATCTCTTCCCTTATTGATTGAGAACTTTATTGTCTCTCTTATATGAGCTTGCCTTTGGTGGAGGATTGAAGTAGCGGAGGCCCAACTGGAAGGAACTTTGTTTCTCGGTTCTGAACTATGCCGACACGGAAGTTTGTAACACATTCACTTTTGTTTATTATATCTTAATAGAAATACTCTTTTCTCGTCCAATTAATATCTTGCAAATATTTGAATTATTATTCCATGGGCATATTTGTTATGAATTTTCATGGATTATGCTATTGAATGTGCTAACATTATTATTATCACCATATGCTTGTGTTGCTTGGTTTTTTAGGACTAGTTGCGGGCATATTGCTTTGGGTCAAGTGCTCAACGGTGGACTTCATCGAACGTCTAGACGAGGTAGGCCTCTTATCTTGTCTTGTTAGCATATTTGTTTATATAGCATACTTGAGATTAGAGTTGGTTTATGGAGTCATTTCCATTTTTTGTGGTTTACCCCTATCCATAGATATATTTTCCTCATAACAGAATTGGCGACCATACTAGGGGTATAATCTTCTTTTTGGGGGGTTTGGAGTGTTTTTTTCCTTAGATTGCTCTTGTTCATATTGATTTTCTTATCGTATGATTGCTTGACAGCCTATGTTCACTCTGAGTCTGAGTTACTTAGCCTTCTCCTTAGCCTAGCTGTGTTTTGACACATATACGTGGGTTTTTGCTTGACAATCGCGTACATACGTGTGTTGTACTTTTGGAAGCTGCATACATATGTGATTTTCCCTTGAATAATCGCGTACATCAACCTTTGTTGCTTGATTTCTGGGTTTGGTGGTTGCTAGGTAGGTTTTGATGATTTTTGAGTCTTCTTGGGTCTCTGTGGTGACTGTTAAGTGTCTGTGGAATGACAAGAAACATGTCTTTGGTTAAATTTTTAAGTGGTGTCTTTATCATCATCTTTTCATTTTGATTGTCCTTGCACCTTGGGATGGTTGTTTTGCTCCTTGATATCCTACTTGGGTTGTCTCTGTCTATACACAGTAGAGTCTTTATATCAAGTTGTTGTTCAGTCCTTGAATTTTCATTCACTTATAATGAAAATACAAAAATATTAGGCATTTTACATTGATTGGCATTTTGATCTCTTTAGTCTTTGTCATTTATCTTAGTGCATGTAAAGAAAGATTGCATTTTATTTACAATTGCATAATTGAATTGAAAATTTCATTTTTGAAAAGCATATCATTTATTAGAAATAGAGTTAGGACTTTGCATTGTATACATATTCATTTATTTTACTTGTTGAGTCATAATATCACTAGTTTCACGACCACACCTTTTGAGTAAGCAAGGCCATTAAAATTAACTCTATAATTTAAAATTGATTAGTAATAATTTTATTTTCTAGGGTGCACAAAATAGCTTAGGATTTAGAGCCTTGGAATAGGATTTTGTGAGTAAACTTCTCCAAGGCTATTAAATCAACATGTGTCTGACTAAGGGAGTGGAGAAATTCGTTGTATAATCGGTAATATCAGGAGGCTTCGCTTACACCGGAGTTAAGCACGAGGTTGCGTGAGGTTGATTGAAGGGATATCCCCCCGATACTTTCTTACCGTCAGATATATTTTTGGGGATCTATTCATATATGTGGATCTTGATAGTGCACTTACCTCCATGAGAGGCAGTGCTTTCAAGGTTTCGGGCTTTGCTACCCTACCCATACGGTGGACCTGACTTACGATTGTTCGCTTGTGCATCGGTTATACCATGGTTGCTTAGTTGCTTGACTTAGGTACCACATAGGTTACTTGCAGGGATTATTCTACAGGTACCCTGGGTCAGATAAGGGTCGGAAAACACACAACCTTTATGGAGGATTACCTCTCTGGGGGGATCTGGCCGACTAGTTGTTAATCCCATGAGGACCCTTATAACTGATTATGTTTCCTCCAATGTTTAGCAACATAGTCTCAGGCCCCTCTTGGGCGAGGCATACCTACTTTAGAGAGGGAGGTCCCTTTCAGCCACTTTATCCTATTTGTGTGCATATTGGCCATTTGATTATTTTTTGGTGTGCTCTTTGATTATTAGTAGACCTTTGAGATTTTATACCGTGCTTTGAGTTCTCATTATCATAGATAGTGGAGTTTCTGTGACTCCCTCCTTTACAACTACTCCCCCCATGATGTTCACTCATTTCATGGGGACGAATCCGTCCACTTTTCTTAATGGTATGCAGAATTATGACACTTAGTCCATGCCTTGGGTCTCTAATCATGTTTCTATTGATATGCCAAACATGCCTTCACCCTTTCCATCCTCTCCCTAAACCACTTATGTGAATCCTAGTTTTGGATATGGGGGCACCATGGCCCCGCCGTCTACATCTTCATTTGATAGGAGTCATGTCCCTCTACCAAATCCCATTGTGGGAGGTGTTAGGACCACATATTGTACCTTTTTGCCCATACTTTTTGCCATTATTATACCCTTCATCACTTGTATTTAGATTCATAATATCACTTCATCTGATCATTCCGAGGTATGCAACGTCCTTTCTCATTACTATATGCTTAATCTGTTTTGCATAATATTTTACATTACTTTTGTACTGAACTATTGATTAGAAGTGCATAAGTGTCCATAACTACAGATTAGCATTTGAGGCCTGTGCTGAAACACAGAACTGTCCAAGATCGTTGTTGTTGAACTGATGCTGAAACACGGAGCTCCTACACATTCTGAGGTCGCATATTCCGAAACACAGAGCTGCTACACAGTCCAAGGTCGCATATGCTGAAACACAGAGCTGCTACACAGTTCGAGGATGCAGATGCTGAAACACGGAGCTGTCACACAGTTCAGAATTGCAATGCTGAAACACAGAAGGAGATCGCCAACGATGTTGAAGCACAATCCGTTACAGTTAGCAGTCAAGGCCGACACATTCAAGAGCGCAATTCACGTGGCTGAAACAGCCCGTGAATTGCGATGCTGAAACATCATCAGCAGCGATGAAAAGGAGTTGTTACACCAGCCGTAACAACAATACCTCGTTCAGCTCCTGTAACAGCAATTGGTTGCGTAAGAATAGGACATCCTATGTTGATTTAGAAAGAAGATCCGATTTAGGATAGGATTCAGATATGCTTTGTAATGATTGTATCGAAGGGATTTCCTCTTTAAATTCAGGGGAAATCACCATTCGAAGGATCCAAGTTTTTACATTGAAGCAACTCCAGAGAAGCGGGATGCATTCTATTCTTTCAATTTGTAATGTGATATTTTGACAGATGAATATAAAACTGCTTTGAGTATCCTTCTCTAGCTTTTCGTTCAGGGGAATCTTGTGAGAAGGGAGGGCCCACCTTCTTCACAAGATTCACACATTAGATAGAAGTGTGTTAGTATAATTTCTGTTTACGTTTTGTTTAACTGTCGTTTGCTGAAACACTAGCTTTAATGAATTCCGCTTTGCTGAAACACTACTGACTCTGTCTTAGTTATTGAATGAAATTTATAATTCTTTTTATCAATCTTGTGTTATAATTTTGTGAGGCTAGCAGGGAATTGGTTAAAGGTCCTTGCTTAGACAGAAGGGGATCGGAACACCATACCCTCTGTAGAATTCATTTACTGTTTCATGAGTGCTAGCCAGAGAATTGGTTAAAGTGTTCCTGCTCAGACAGAAAGGGACTACAACACCTTGTCCTCTGTAGATTTCCTTTGCCTTTGCAAGAGTGCTAGCCAGAGATTTGGTTAAAGTGTTCCTGCTCAGACAGAAAGGGACTACAACACCTTGTCTTCTGTAGATTTCTTTTACCCCTACAAGTGTGCTAGCCAGAGATTTGGTTAAAGTGTTCCTGCTCAGACAGAAAGGGACTACAACACCTTGTGTCCTGTAGGTTTCATTTACCTCTGCAAGTGTGTTAGCCAGGGATTGGATTAAGGGTTCCTACTCAGAAAGGAAAGAACCAAAACATCATGTTCTCTGTAGACTTTCCTCGGTGTTAGCCAGAACTGGGTTAGAGGTCCCTGCTCAGAAAGAAAGGAATCAGACTTCCCTGTTCTCTGTAGACCTCAACTTCACAAGTGTGCTAAAACAAAAGTAAGGCTCAAGGCTCCTACTTAGACAGAAAGGAACTAAGTGCTTTGTTTTCTGTTAGATAGAGTTAATTGTTTTCTGCATTATTGTTTTCATGAAAGAGTGTTAATGCTGAAGTCTCTGTTTGAGAGTAAGGGTCATGTTCTCTGATTGCAAAATAGTTGTTCTTTCCCATTGCAAGTATTATTTTAATGTAATCCAGGATTCTTAGATTGATCTTTAAGGAATTGCAATAGGGAAGTTACTTTCCTGTGATTTAATTCAGAGCTTCAGTTCATTCAAGAAAGAATAATTAGTATAAATTTCTTTACTACAACACTAAGTTGCTTTTGGAATTGAGCATATACTATGCGTGGTTATCTTTGAAACAAAAGACTTCCCTAGGTTGATAATTTATGTTTCACTTGGTTGTTTAAAATTAATTAAGCAATTATAGTGACCAACATTTTGGCGCCGTTGTCGGGGAAGATAGCTATAGATTTCAAAAGCACTTGTGATTTATTTTTCTTTAGATAAAAAGAATGCATGAAAGACCCCAAAGACCCCAAAGATACTAATCCCACAGGTGGCAAGGGAAAAGGAAAAGGAGGAAGAAAGACTTTCATTGATGATATTACATCCAAGTCTGAATCTGCTGCCCAACGACCAAATCTTCAAAAATAGAATTCCCAGCCCTCATTTAGAGCATTTTTCGGAACGGGGAAAGAAGTTTGGAGCCCAGAGACAGTCCAGAAGCCAGTAGGAGACATCAAGGACAGAGCAAGTGCAGCAGGAGAACAAACAGAAGAAAACATGGATGAGTATTTGCGTCATGAGGAACGGGTAGATCCTGAAGGAGAGGTAAAAGATGAAAATTATTTTTCTACATTAGGATTTCCTATTGGTGATCTTCCTATAGGAGCAGCCCCCATGAAAAACATCCCACTCTCAGCATTGCCAAATTTTCATGGGTTATCTTCAGAGGATCCTGATGAATTTCTGTTTGAGTTTGATATACTATGTAGAAGTTATGATTATATTTCTAATGCTCAGAA
>ML817080.1:84576-98725 GCA_009831015.1 Picea engelmannii | reverse complement strand
GTAATCCAACACTAATTAGGAAAAGGGATTCATCAGGTAATGAATCGGTGGCTACATTTTTCGTTTCAGAGTAGGGAAAGTCGCATATCAACTCAACGAACACTAAGGACTTCTTGGACTTGGCTCGTTTGAATTCCAAGTCAAATTCCTGGAGTATCACGATCCATTTGGAGTATTTTCCCCCTAGCAGTTGACGCGTGAGAATGTGTTGCATAGGGTTTCAGTTAGAAATTACCGTAGTCTTGCGAGAGAGAATATAGTGCCGGAAACGTTGAACTGCTTGGACAGCTGCCAAGGCCAGTTTTTCGACATGTAAATACTTGGTTTCGGTAGGCATTAGACTTTGACTCAAATAATAGATAGCATGTTCGTCATGAGAATCATCCTCTTGCACAAGAACCATAGCAATGGTGTAATCCGAGGCTGCGAGGTAGAGGAATAAATAGTGACTGTAGTCGGGGGGGAAGAGAAGCAGAGCACGTGTCAGGGAAAGTTTCAAAGCTTCGAAAGCTTTGTTTGTGATGGTATCCCATACGAACTCAGACCCCTTTTTGAGTAGTCACGTAAATCCAAGAGTTATTTCGGCGTAGTTCGGGATGAAACGATGAAGAAAGTTTGTTTTCCCTTGCAAACTTTGTAACTGGTGAAGTGTAGAAGGAGGAGGGAGATTGAGAATCGCCTTGACTTTTAAAGGATCTACCTTGATCCCTTAATGTGAAACAATAAAGCCTAGAAGTCGGTCGGATTCTACGTAGAAAATGCATTTGTGAGGATTCAAGCGTATATGGTAAAATCGACAACGGATGAAAATGGATCGAAGGTGGATTGGATGATCAACTCAGCGCATAGAATGAGCGAGTAAGTCATCAAGATATGGTTGCACGATGTGCTTGATATCATGGAAGGCATAAGACATAGTGCGTTGAAAAGTTGCGCCAGCGTTCTTTGGACCAAAAGGGAGTTTCTGATAGGCGAAAGTGCCCCAAGGACACATGAAAGCGGTTTTGTGTTGATCCTCGGGAACAATATTGATTTGATTATATCCGGAGAAACCATTCATTAGAGAGAAAAATTTGCTTCCGGCGCAATCGTCGACAATCTGATCGACGAAGGGGGTAGGAAACTTGTCTTTAGGACAAGCTTTGTTGATATCCCTATAATCAACGCATACACGGATTATGCCTTGTTTCTTGTTGATCGGGACAAGATTGGAAACTTAGTCAGTGAGGGCCACCGAGTAAATAAAGCTAGCTTTGAGAAGTTTCTCAACTTCGAGCTTAATAGCAACCGCTTTACGTGGGTGAATTGGACAAAGGTGTTGCCGGACGGGTTTAGCATCTGGGTATGTCTTAATCTCATGCATCACAATGTCGGGGTCGATGCCCGACATTTCTTCATAGCTCCAGGCGAAGACGTCATGAAATTCTTTGAAAAGTGACTTGTAGGTGATGATTTCATCAGGGGAACACGAAGCTCCGATATGCACATTTTTGACAATTCCAGGTTTGATGGATATGTCGAGGGGGATAGTGGGTGAGATATTGCTTAAGTTCCCTTTGGAAAACACATTGTGTGTGGACTCGGAAACGGTGGAAATGACGACAACGGTAGACAAGGTTGAGATCCGTTGGTAGCTCTAAATGGTGTGTTGTTCTAGGAAGAGGATGGAACGGTGATGGCCATAGTTCCAGGGGGTGTCTTCCATGACAGACATAATCATCTCGTCCATGGGAAAAATGATGCGGAAAGGATCTGGAGATAACTCACCAAGAGAGGGGGTAGAAGGGGTTGCCGATTGAATGGCCTTATAGGCGGATTTGACCGGACTTAAAGGCATTTTGTCGCTGTAATGAAGATGATCGTCGGGGTTGGGTACCATCCATGGGTCATGAGACGCGGGGGTTCCGTGAATCGAGGTGGAGATCATGTTGATGAAGCGACAGATGAGTGTGGAACATCGGGTGGTGGAATGGGGAAAGTACCCATTAACGAAGAGTCTTTGAGAAGACCTACACCGACATTCTCGTAACCAGGGGGGGTTTGGTGATAAACGGTATGTTGCCAGTACGCGTATCTGAGTTAAAGAAGGCTAATTGGTCGACAGTAATGACCTTTCCTTGATGCCGGAAACGTACAACACGAAAAAGAGTCGACACAACTACGTGCATGGAATCATTCCAGCTACGGCCAAGCAGAAGATTGTAATCGAGAGGAGCGTCAAAGACTTCCACTTCGACTTGGACCATTTTGCCTTCTAGCGTGATTGGCAACGAAGGAAGGACACTGTAAGTCTTAAAACCAAAGCCATTTAAGGTTTGAGTGTGTTATGGGATTCAATCAAAGAGGGAGAGTCGATGGCTTTCCAGCAGGTAACAGACATGACACATGTTGAGGCACCATCGTCGATGACGGTTCTACAAATGTTTTTGTCAGAGACAATCACTTGGATTTGGAATGCGAGTTGAGGGGGTAACCTTGGAATGTGATCTTCCAAGTCAAAAATTATTAAATTCATGTCCGTCGGGTCGATTCCATTGATAGCTTTCAACAGTTCCTTCCGTTGTGTGGGACCACTTTGAAGGACTTCGAGGGCTGACATCGCGGAAGGTGCTTGGGCCAGATCTTCAACAATGTTGTAGTTCTGGGCAGCATGAGCATGAGGATTGAAAGCCGATTTTTGAACGACGCCCTTTGGAGGAGGGTGAAGAACTGTGTCGAGGTTCGGTCGTTCGAGATGAAGAGGATTGTTGGTAGTTGGAGTCATGGGAGATGGTTGGACCAACGAAGGAGGTGTATCATCAACCTTCTGCTTAGAGGGAGAATAATCTTTGGCTCGAGTGGTGAGTGCGATGTCATTCTTTTTTGAATCGCCAGTACACATCAATACATAGGATGTAGTGAAAGGGGAAGGTTGGTCATGAATGACCAATTGGGCCTGTTGTTGAGAGGGGAAGGGTTGGGACAAAACGGTTGGAGTGGGTGGTTTCGGGGCCCCTTAAAGGAACTTAGTAACCTTGGCGCATCGTGGACAATCTTTCGTGTAGTGATCATCACCATAGATAAGACAAGGGTATCGAGGTTTGCACTTGTCCCTATCATCAACAGGTGGAGTTTTGGTTCTCTCTGCTTGCGAAGTATTTTTGTCCTCCTTATTCTTACCCTTTCCCATTCTGGATTTGTTTTTACCGGCTGGGGTAGATTGAACAATATTTACCTTAGAAGTCTTGCCGGTGGGAGGGGTAGGAGACAGAGCATTTTGAACATTAGAAGAAATGGGTTTGGGGTTGTTACTTGAGGCAGAATGTGGTTGGGCATGGAAAGTTCCAATCACACCGTCAACTGCATGAGAAGCAGCTGGAGTAGTTGAAGTGGCAGAAGTGGAAGGACGAGGTGCATCAGGGAGTAAGTCATAAGAGTACTTGTTTCTGAGTAAACAAGGTCAAGGTATTGAGCATGACTTATGGCATGTTCTTGCATGACAACTCCACCCATGGCGATGTCATGACCGATGTCATTCACAAATGATTTTGTGAACCACTCTGCCAGCAACTGATCGGGAAGTTGGAGTTTGATGAGACGTCGTCTCCGTCGCCACTCATGAATGTGATAGGATATATGAGTGGCTTTGTTTTGTTTAAAAGAAATCAAAATCTTGGTACATGTTTCATAACGGATCGGTAACTGGTAGTGAGTGAGAAAATCCATAGCTAGGGTGTTGAAGTCGGCGAAGAAACCTCGTGGTAATTCTATATACCACTTCGTGACAGAACCTATGAGAGTTCGTTGAAAAGGACGTAAACTAATAGAGTCATCCATCAAGGAGTTGGATGAGCACCAGAGGTGAAAATTCATGACGTGATTGTTTGGGTCCTCTCCCGCTTTGCCATCGAATTTAGTGATGTCAGATGGTAGCTTGGCTGGTATAGCGGGCCATTGGGGAGAGTGACAGATTGGATCGTTTAAAATCCTCGACAGATCCGGGAGGTCCAAAGTGGCCAAGAAGGGTAACTGTCTATTCACATGCGGGTATTGGTGGCTTTGGGGAGGGAGTCCCATTGGCAAACCAATGGGACCATAAGCAGTCTGCATATAATGTGAAGACCCAGGCAGATTCAGTGGTTGTTGTGGAGGAAAGTAGCTCATGGGATTGTATCCTTGAACATGGATGTGAGTTTGAGCATTCGATCCCTAAATAGGATTGGACGTACCTAGATATGGTTGGCCGATACTAGGGGGTATAACAGATGTAGCTGGAAGCTGTTGCCCCCCAGTCGATTTAGGATTATGTTGTATCAGATGGTTCCAATATTGGGCCAAGGATGGAGGTATGTTTTGTCCATAGGGTGGGGTCAGTGGGGGTTGTCCTCCAATCGGGGGTTGTGTTCCAATTGGGATTTGTGTTCCAATAAGAATTTTCCCTACAAGGGGGGGTTGAGTCAAACCTCCTTGGTGAAATTGTCCACCAATGGGAATCTGGTAATTTGGTGTGAATGACGGGATGGTGCCACTAGGATTGGTGTCGCTGATAGAGGATTGAAAAGGTCCTCCGAAAGGGGGTTGAGGAAGTGTCAGAATGAAGCCGAGAGGAGAGTGCCCAGAAGAAGAGGGACCACCAGGGGTTTCATATGGGGTTTGCGTAGGAGTGGGAATAGAAGCATTCAATGCACGGTACGCGGGTGGAAGCGTCGGGGTGACACTGGGTGAGAGCGGTGTGCCAATGGGGGCTTGACTGGCCGTTGTAATCCCGGTGTGAATACTTGTAGTATCTGCGTAATGGACCATTTCTAAAGGGAGGGTCAAGATGTGGTCAGCTCGCGGAGCTTCTGTACCAGGAAAATAATAAGTAGTAGTAAAAGGTATTACTTATGGGTCATAGGTTTTGGGGAACGCAGGTGAGACAATGATTTCAACGCCTGCTCCTAAACCAAAGAGATCTCGTCTAAAAACACCAGTAGATAAAAGGATCTTGGACCTCAGGTCCTGGAAAGGTCCAGTCGGTGATCCAGAAGACTAAACAACTAGTTCTCCAGAAGAATTCACTCGCATAATACGTCTCTCGGAATCGGGGTGAAGTCGAAATTCCTCTCGAGAATTGGTAATTCATAACCGTTCTAGAGAGTCAGTTCTTTCCACTTGTGGAGTGGTGACGTCTTGGACTTCACTCTGTTGAGGAGAGCCCTCTAGTGAGCTTGTAGGTAGGGGTTGAGAACCTTCTAGATTTTCTAGAGGTAAGCTCTGCATTCTACGTGAATGACATGGAGGGTCTATTGTGAACGAGTTACAAACTTACGAAGAAAATCTTGTGGTCAACTTGGATAAACAAACAACATGTGCTAGTAAAAAATCTAGGAAACAACACCTTCTAATTCCGAAGTTACTAGTTGGTGATGAAATCCAACGTCGCAACAATGAGACGAGAAGGGGCGGGGCTAGGGTGAAAAAGTTACGTTGACGACCTGCTTAACGGACTTACACCCTGGTGCAAGCTCCCACACATAATCGTGGGTATACCCTCCAAGGAGCCCGAGTGAGTTTGGCCAACGTCGATTCCAGGTACCATGAAGACTTGCCCCTTCACAGTCACCTTCTGTAAGACCCTAAGAAGATAGGCCACTAAGGTTACCACTGACAATAATAAAGCCCGGGGGAACAGTCGAAAGTCCGATCCACATGCAAGGGCAGGGTATCTAGCCCGAAATCAACTCAAGAGGCTTCCACTCATCATTGTGGGTATACCTCCAAGTGACCACCGTAATACGTGCAATCTCTACACCGATATCAACAAAGCAGGGTGAGTAACTCTATTAATATCAATGCGACCTCGGGTTTGACCCTTGTGTGAGAAGGGCTTCCCAGGACAAAATGTTGTAAATGAAATTTGACACTCCTTAACACAAGATGCTATTGTGTGTTTTGTGCTTTGGAAAGTGTATCTCTCTGCCTATTCCAAAGCTCTAGCCTAGCTAATTGTTGGTGTAACAGAGTTCTAGAAAAGAGTTACTAGTTAAATTTTTAAAATTGCGCAATAATTTTAAGGGTTGTTGTTCCTCAAGGGAGACGTAGATGAAACCGATGTTGTGTGAGACTCTGACCCAACAATGCATAGATAGGGATGAAATATATCAATTTTCGTTCGATGAATCCTATGTACGGGAGGGAAAGAGAAGTGTTCTGGAACAATCTTGAACTGCGATATACAATCTTCTTTAAAATGCAATTTCAACGAATCACGTAACGATGACAATTCTCTATTTGTTCTATTTCAACAATTGATTTCCAATATTTTCAAAATGAAAATGCTTTTAAAAAGAAAAATGTTTTTTACTTTTCAAAAATATCCACACCATGGTGGTGAAAGTAAGGAAAACTAATAACTGATGAAAAGCCACAAACAAAACCCAAATCAATCTTTCAATGGAAACAAAAAAGACAAGCAGACAAGACTAGTCTTTTCAATTGCATGAGAACAATGATTTTCCAAGTAATGAGCAAATGAGGAAGACAAACAATCCCAACTTTCAAACCGATCACCGGCTCCTAACCAAACAAGTACTCTGATTCCAGGATCAGAGAGTATATCCTTGCTAAGAAAAGTCAAGAGATGAGAGTTGAGAAAAAGATGGACAAGAAGAGCCTTTGATTTTCGAAGATTGGTCATGCACAAAATCCGAAGTCAAGAAACAATCAACTAGTGGCCCAAGAAGTTCTTGTCAGACGTCTATACAGATCTGGACATCTGAGCATACAAGAGCCTTAAATCCAAAAAATTTAAAAATGAGTTCGCATGCTATCAGTAATGTATTGTGCGAGAATGGAGCATTCTCGCAGGCTGGCTTCAAGCAGGGTGCGAGAACCTCGCACTGGACTGAAAGGCAGAGTGCGAACTCAAGGGGTTCTCGCAGGCCACTGAGTGGTTCAGTGCGAGAAGGCCTGAAACTAGGCAAAATTTTGGAAAAAGACAAAAATTTTGAGGGGACTTCTGGACCCAGGGAGTCTGTCAGCATTTCCTAAAGACTTAGAGATTGATAGAAATGAAGAAAGGTAAGGCAAGAGAAAATGGCCAAGGAAAAACACCAAAAACCACTAAAAAATGGGTTGCATCCCTAGTGGAGTCGCCAATTTTGTTATCAGACTAATCGGTAGGTGCGGACACTAATAGATCTCCCTAGATCCACTTGGATCTAGAACAAAATAAGACAGGACATGACTCTTTCCCTAAGTTACTACTGTTGAATTAGCTAGTAAGGAGGAACAAGTGACATACCTTTGTATCGCTTCCTTAGGTCTCTATTGCTCCCGCTTCACTCCGGTGCTCTCGTGAGGTTAAGACCAAGACAACACAAACCAACCAAAATGAAGATAGCAAAATGTATTCAATCGTCAACTTATGTGTATGATCAAGGAATTACACAATAAAGTAAGAATGACTTTATGGGAAAAGGACATGTTGTTGTATCATATTAATTGAAAGTAGAAGATACAACCTGATCGCCTTGATGTCGCAAGCTTCCTTTCGGTGACTCTTGGTTCCAACACACACACTTGCTCTATCCTTGTATGAAGAAGATCTAATTCCTCTTGATAGACCTACTAGAGTCTCCAAGCTTCTGTTCAAGTTGGGTTCTTCTCACAATTCCTTCACCAATTCTTCAATTAATCTTGCTTAACCTTTTCCATGAGAATCCTTTCAATATATAGGAGAGGGTGAGATGGTTACATGGATGAGAATGATCCCACCAAATCAGGGAAGCTAGTAAAATGACAACCATACGAATGCCAACCCATTTTCTAAAAGATCCCCTTCTAGAACCCTCAAGACTTCTTCCCTTTTCCAAGCTTGAAAACAAGTTCGCACCCTATGTATAGAACATAGTGTGAGAAGTTCGCACCCTAGATGAAGGTGGCCTGCGAGAATGGGTCATTCTTGCACCCTACGCTAAGCAGCCTGCGAACTCACTTTGAAAATATGTTTTCTGGAAGGAGATAAATGCCACTTTTCTCAGGAGAAAGTTCTTGTTGGGAACCTGAGTACACCATTGTTAATACATCACCAAGATGACCAAAATCATGTGTAACAAGAATAGAAGGAGAAAACAACACTAAGGTTTGCTCTTTTGTTTTCATGAGATAGTTTCAGTTTTCATTCATTCTTGAGTTCATTCAAAACCTAATTCTCTTTTTGACAACAGGGTCCTATTGTAGACAACAAGGTTCAAAACTAAACCAAATCATTCAAATGCTTGTTTTAAAGGTGTTGATCTATCTTTGATAGTCTGTGTATACTTGTCTGTTTATGGATTAAGTTTCATAGCTGATAAATGATATTGTGCAGAGTCAAATTGGAAACAATCTGTGGCAAGTTGATCGAGATTATAAAGTTCAGTTTTTACTTCTTGTCAGAGTCCTTTTGTATGGTTTTCATCGAGGTTCTCTAAATTATACTTTGGTCCATGCCCTCACATGGATTTTGTAAAGAGAAAGATACTTTTTATTTCTTGGATTGAAATAAAGTAGATTGCTATTCTGTCTCATTTGTGTGTATTTGTGACTTGGTTACTTTTGCTTTTTGATCTCCACATTTACTTTCTATAATCTATATATTTTTCAGAAACTTATATAAAAAAATTATGTTATTTTGCAACATTATTTTCATAAAAAATCAACCTAAACCCTTGTAATCAATACTTATGGATTGGGAAAATATTTTTGAGGCTATAAAACAGAGGGTGATATTCCTGACTATCTTGTCTTAGCCAGGCAAGATTCAAAAATGCTTGAGTAAAATAATTCATATCTTTGCCTCAAAAATTTTGAGAGGGTCTCAAGATGTCCTATTGGGATAATCATCCTCAAGTTTGGGGTGTTTCCCAAGTGAAGACCAATCTAGGTCATGTACCTGTGTATGAAATGGTGTAGGGAATGTTTGGGCAATGGGTACAGTGATAATAGGGAAATGTAGGTCTTACCTGTGGGTGCCTTTGTAGAGGGTGAGTTGCACCTTGTCATGGATGAATTTTTTCCTAGCCCATTCAATGCCTTTTATTCTTTGGGTTATTGCTTTTTCTTTTGAAGAGAATAGCCGGGGGGCACTTTCCTGGCATGGTGACCAGTGGTGACATCATTACCCACAAGCACTTCATAGAAATGAGAAGGCTAGCTCGTGATGAGATCCCCTTTCTCTTGGATATTCCACCAAGAGCCACTACCCTGGTTTGGTGACCAGATGCATGACAGTGTCATACCGCTACATGCCCATGGACCTAATAGGTTGGATCATGATGAGACCTCCTATCCACCAACTAGATCTTGAGTTTTTTTATTTTGTTTTATAGGTCCCCTTTTCTTTCTGAGAAGCCATTTATTGCTTTCTTGGGAATCCCTGGGCGAAGCATCTCAAGGTTTCATTTTGGTTTTTAACTTTTTCCAGCTACTTTTACCCTCTGGGCATTTAGCCCCTTCTTCCCACAAGGCAAGGTACAACCCTTACTAATTTGGCAAACCTAATGCCCGAACCAAGGTAGGGGAAAGATGAGAGGGACAATGATGAAAAGTGGTAAGTATGGAAGGAATGGACGATGACCTTTCATAGACCCACCAAGTGGAAACTCATCCCTAAGGAAACCAACTTACTAGGGCACTGTCATCCCCCCCAGGTATGGACAAGTTAAAGAGCATAATTTCCAAGCAAACGTCATGAAACAAAAGAGAGTTTAGTGCACATATTCAAATGCTTAGAAAATTAGAGTGACACATACCATGATAACCAGACTCATTACCTCATGGATCAAGACCCATAGCTAATTCAAAATCAGGCCAATGGGATGGATGTTGTTGTTGTTGATAGATAGGACACACTGAAGAAAAGATGGGCCCTCCAGAGCCAAGCTCAAGTCATATGGCTCTCGGTACTCCATGTCTATGACCTATGGGCCTTGAGACATAATCTCCTTAGTTATCCCTGGGATAGGGGATAACAGGAACATTGAGTTTTTATGTGTTTTTATGGGTTTTCTGGTTGTGGCATTTTGTCAAACACTTTGCAGACTTAAATCTCATGAGTTGCGCTAGAGTTTATAATGATGGTTTAATGGGTTCTTGCAACCAACAATCAAAGAAGATATATCAATGGAATATACTCAACAAGATGCAAGATCAACAACACAAGAAATAGTAATAAATACCTTAAATATGATTTATTAATAATAGATCTCTGACCTCATACAAAATGGTGCAGATTTGGAATACATATAATGGAATAGAGTGTTTGGAAGATAAAGCCTCCAAGTTACAAGATAGATGAAGATCCAGGATTCCAAAAGCCTCTCCAAGCTGTAGATCAAAATCCCAGATGAACCAACTCATAACCCAGTTGAAATGTGATGACCTTCCTAGCACAATGCGCCCCTCACTGGCTGTAGCAAACCAAGAATTCGGCCTCTCTAAAGATGGCTTCCAAAACCTCTAAGAAAGATGTCAAACTGTAGATCGGGCCAAGTGAAACCCCCTAGAAAAGTCTCGGGCTGAATAATGAAGAACTAACCCACCAAAAGACTGAATCCCCAATTTGCAGTGCGCGCTCCTTCTCTCCACCTCGTGCCAAGCTCCAATAAATAATATGACAGAGTAAAACCCTCTAGAATAGGCTAAAGAAGGCACCCTAGGCCATAAAAAGAATAACCAAAAGCCCCTTTTCCCAGAATCCTTCTCCTATTTCGAGATCAAGCTACACTCCTCAAGGTGGTGCACTCTCCTGTTGAAAACCCCATCTAGTTGCACCTTGTCTCTCTCTGAACCCGTAACTATTGTAGGATCCACTGATGACTGAGATAGAACTGATGTAGAATGGTGAGGGAGGAATTTTTCACCTTCGTGACCAAGCTTGGACCAAGTTGGGTGGGATCTTTCACCATCGAGCTGATCTCTAGGGTTTGTTCAGTCAAAACCCTCAAAACCCCCAAGTGCATGGGCTCACTAGAAAGAAGCCATATCTCAAACTGATAATCAACATAATGAGAAAATAGAGGCCCCTATCTCTCTTTTATCCTCCATGTTCACCTTGTCTCTCCAAGTGACTTTTACTTTATTTTATTATTAATTAATTAAATCACTTTAATTAATTAATTAACCATTTTACCTCTAAAAAGTGATTTATCCCTCCTTATGGATTCTCTGGCCACTGAAAGTCTCTTCTCATCATCCTATCATGTAGTGCTATTCCTCCTGATTCCGATGAGCTATTACATTAAGAGGTTCCTCCAAGTATTATGCCCAATATGACCTTCTTAGTGAATTTAATTAACATATAGCCCATAATAACTCAAAGTTACATCAATCGTCAGAACGCAACAAAACCAAAGCCAAGTTGTGCGTAATAGATGATGATGATGAAATAAGATGAGTGATGCAAGTCAGGCCCAATAAAACCCATCAATAGCTCATGTACTCACCAGCACCCCCATCTGGCTCCTCTGATCAGTATAACACTCTGTAATATAATGATGTCCAAAAGTGGGGACATTACACATTTTGCAGTTACCCTCTAGAGAGACACGCTACTGTGAGTAGTCATCGCTTGTCATTCCTACTTGTTATGCCCTATCGCAACCATTGCTTAGGATTCGTTCGTCCCCTTGAAACTTAGTTGCATGGCACTCATTCTCTCTAGACAAGCTTAGTCTTTGTTCTTTCTCGTGCTCGTAAATACATGAGCATAAGTTACCGAGTGTACTTTTATCACTTTTTCAGGATCATAAAAACTATACGAAAAAGGAACTCTTTGGAGTCTCCTTTAATCTCTTTTCAGACTCTCTAAACATGAAAAGATTGTTGAGCGAGCTTATTTCCTTTCACGCTCATTAAAAGGATTTGAAAGGGAATCTATTTGGTGTAAGTTTAACCCTTTTTCGGACCAGATGGACTAATTACGAAAAATGAATACTCTAGTCAACCTTGCATAGAAGAGTTCTCCCTTGTATTGTTTTATACTTTTTTGGGCTCGAGGGACTAAATTTACGAAAAATAAAACCCTAGAGTCTTCTTTAAGTACTTTTCATATTCTCTAAACATGAAAAGACTGTCAAGTTTGTCTTCTTTGGGCTTATAAAATTATACATTGAAGTACCCATATAGGATGAAACCCCTCCATTTTCAAGTTGGTTAAACATGCGACGAGGGACTTATCGAATTCGAGCTAAATCGAGCATTTGTTATCCTCCTCAAGCTCGTTAAAAAACAAAGAGGTACTCGCCATTCACGGTGGGGGGAAAATTGAGGTAAGTGGATCAAGTTTTGGAGAACATTATGGTAGTTGTTTGTTGTCTCCCTTGAACATGGCACCTATTTGCATCTTGTCTTACAATTGGGTAATTTCATTATCTCTTAGTCATACCAATCCTATGAGTCATTATACTCCTTCGACCCACCCGAAGAGTGCCCCGACCATCATCACAATATGTTTTGGTCTATATCTCATCGAGTCAATGTTGCGAAGTCTTTTTCCATGCCTAACAATGTTCAAGGGAAATTTCATCACAAATCAATCACTCTACAGTATTACCAACCTTCATCCTCGTGTTTGTCTGTGCTCATTTAATCCATTATCTTACATCACTTTCCCGTGTCAGTTTTATGTCGATGATGAGGGAACATCATGGCCCTCCTTCGACGAGTCTATTCTTGTCAACTTCAACACATTATCCAAAAAATAGAATTAGAAACAAATCAGTACCTTGGAACCTACATGCCTCAAAGGCAGGTCTCCTCACTTTCGACAGTAGGTTTACATCATTGGCCTCTGATCGAATGATTCCACGAATGTTCGACTTCAACTCATTTATTCACATTTGTTGGAATGTAGTAGGGCACCTTGGGAGTCATTGTCATCATTGGTGATTTCCCTCACACTTGTTAATTGTATACATCAATGTCCGGTAATCAAGTGGTTTCTACCATGTTTGACATCAAAACATCTATTCACATGGATAAAATCGTACAATTTATGGATCGAGACGAAGACCCTGGGAAATCCTCAAGCACTCAGGTTGCAACGAAGACTATTTGAGAACTTAGAAGATTCCAGTATGGTCATCATGATGGCGATATTACTTATATATATATGTTGTCACATATATCCACTTTGTATTGATTCATTGCTATGTTTTGTCATATAGTAGCTCCACTCCACCGTGTTTTCTTCCATGGCTACAACCTGATCGAGTCATGGAGATATGGATCCACATTGTATATTTGGTGGCCATATCCTTAGTCATTGCTTTCATGGATCCATAGTATGTTGGTCGGTGACCATGCTTTGAGCCAGTGTATTCCGAGCATGGGTATGCCTACCTTAGGGATGATACGTATATATTGTTTGATTTTTGTTTGCAACTTCCAACCAACTCTCTTATTCCAACACCCTCACATACATATTTTTTTAAAGTGTTTCAACCATCAACTTTTCCTCTGAATTCACACTTTAGGGGGCATCTATTACATACCTAAGTGTCACATTACCAAATGCTGCACTTAAGTGTCGTAAGTGTTGCAAATGTCGTACCACCAAATATTGCATTTAAGTGTCACAAGTGTTGCACTACCAAATGTCACACTTAAGTGTCACATCTGTTACACACCTAAGTCTCGCACATAAGTGTCACAACTTCATCACCACGAGGAAGTGTATGTCATAATCCCTAGACACGTTAAAGAGAAAATCTATCAGTTGGAGGTCGAAATACTACGTTTTTCCTTGAGCCTTTGTCCTTGTTTGAGCTTCATCACCCCCCTGCCCACATGTAGAGGGCGATGAACCCACTTCATCGCTCCTTGCTTGGTTTTAAGGGAGAAATACTATTGCTCCCTGTTATCCCCGATATCTAGGGATAACTAGGAGATCATGTCTCGAGGCCCACATGGTCCTAGACATGGAGTACCGAGAGCAGGAGCGACCTGAGCATGGCCCTGGAGGGCCCATCTTTCTTTTTCTCAGCCAGCTTTGTCCTGTCAGTAGTACCAGCTTCCATCACTACCGGCCTGGGCTTGCATCGGAGAGGACTCTTGCTCCATGAGGTAATTGGTCCGAGGTATCATGGTATGTGTCATATTTGATCATTATAACCTTCTTATGTATGCATTAGGTTCCTTTCATTTC
>ML817080.1:62565-76123 GCA_009831015.1 Picea engelmannii | reverse complement strand
ATAGAAAAGTGCGGCCTAGTCATCTCATCATAGCCATAGAGGTTTCATAATTTTTCATTGGTTAAATTAGCTAAAACGTCCACTTCTTGGCTAGCTAACCCTACAACATAAATTGTATAGGTGACGTCACACCTTTTAGATCTCTTGTTTATACCTGCAATGTTGTGACACTTGTCATCTATTTTGATTGACTTTGAGTTGGTGATTGCATCTATAAGCTTATTTGACAAAACGTCTCACTCATTGTCTTCATTTTGACCTATTGATTAATGCTTGACATCACATCCATAGCAACAATAATATAGGTGACACAACAACATTATTTGTATGAGCTAATTTGAGACATTTATTGCACTGTAATATAATACAAGGATTTAATTGTGTACTTTGAATGCCCATGTCTCTTATGCATTTATTGAAGGAGTGATATTAGTCATTGGTCTTTGTTTAGCAATCATTGACTTCGTCAATAATAGCATTGATAATTGTTCATATGTATATTTGAGATAGTCATTAATGCTTTTGAAGTACTAACCCACTGCAACACATATTCTAGTTTTATCTGTCTTGTCTCGCAAACAGGTGCCATCCAGTGGAACAATATCTTCTTTGACTATCTCTTTTGGCTGTAATCTGCAAAGGGAATCTATCACTTTGATCCATTATACCTTTAGCCCCTTGGAAACCCAGATTACATAGGGACGTCTCCCTTGGACCAGCCATCCTAAATAGAAAGAGCTCCCCATTGAGGTGACAGTGGGTGGGGAAGCTCCTGTTACGCCGGTTTCAAGCCTTGACTCAAGCTGCCTAAACCCTTCCTACAAACCATGCGATAACACTCCCTACTCAGTTATGGGGGAGTGGTGAAGTAGTTGCAACCATCATGCCTTGTTTTGTGAGGTTGTTTCTGGGAGATTTCAGTTGGTTAAGGGATTGGTTCGAGCTATCTCCTATTCAAGGCAAGGTCAATTTTGTTGGTTCATCCAAATCCTCATTTGACCACATCCTCTCCTTAAAACTATACTATGGTTGTGATGCCTCAAATCCTATATAATGGAGGCCATTCTTTAGTGAAATGGAGGAGAATTGAGAGCATCATATTTATGATTGTGTGAGATCCAAGGGGTTGGAAAGGAGAGCTTGGAGGAGCTGATGCAACATCTAGATTGAGATTGTACGTGCTTCACTCTTGTTTACTTTCCATTAATACATAACTTGGCCTATTCCTCTCATGCCTATGTGTTCAATATATGCATGTCTATTGTTGTTTAATTCATCATAGATAGATATGTTTCTTCTTAACAATATAGTGTGGAAGAAGGATGTTTCGCTTTGTTCCTTGTAGGACTTTTCTTGCACCTAGGAGCTTGAACATCAAGATCAAAGGCTGGAGTAGTGGGGACAACCAACGTAAAAAGGTAAGTCATTTGTCCCTCTTTTCTCATTCTAATAGTTGAAATAGGTATGGGGGGGAAGTAGTACACCATTTGTTTCCTTATGTCTTGGATCAAAGAGGGTATTGATACAAGGGGGGTTTCACTTGTCCATAGGGGGAACTTTACCACAACAATATTGTCTTCAAATGAAGGGGAAGCGCCTAGTGGGTTTTCCCGAGATGTGCATTTCAACGAAAAAAATAAAAAATAAAAAAGGTAACACAATGCCATAATTAAACATCCATAAAATAAAGGATTTATTTTGTGTATCCATATGATGGGTGAGGACTACATCTTGGATTCATATCTCAAGCATATCACGAAGCATATATAACCATGCGAGTTAATGTGCTTTAAACTCCTAAGCGCATTTGGTATGTTATTTATAGATCCCCTTATAAAAGGAGAAATTATAGAAGACCTTGAGAGCCTACTTGATTTATGGGCCTCTATTAATATGTGAATTTAGCATGATTACATCCATTGCAAAATCTTTGCACTAAGAACATTAGATTTGGAGGCTCATGTGATCCATTCAAACACCGAATTGCTAAAGGAAATAGTATGTCATGACCACTGTGTCTATTATTATTAAGGATATTGATTATTCACTTTATCTCTCAAACCATGCAAAAATTCCTTCTAGAATAAATGTTAGAGAAGAATCCCCCATGCATAGATTTGATGATGACAATAATTATGTTACCTTTGTTATACTTAGCTTGTGAATCCCATCCAGACATTAGAAATGTTGTTCTAGGCATTCAAGGTTGCAAACATTATAAATGTCGCTCTAAGCATTTGAGGTTACAAAGGATACGTCTCATGGATCTTGGGCTGGTGATGAGGTTCGTGAAAAGAGAGCTTTGGGGATATTATCAATATATTTGAGAGGGAAAATATAATTTGACAAATGCCAATGTTGCCAAAAGCAACATAAGAAAGTAGATTGATTAATGTGGATGGACTTTAGATGATGGAAATATACCATTGTAGAGAATCGTGAAAAAGGGAATGATCAATTTGGAGAAGGGAGGAGCAATGATGTGATGATGCTAAAAACTAAGGGAACACAATCACAATTCTCAATGTTGTAATCATAATTTTAGGTTTTGTTATGTCAACAAGGTCCATTTTGTGCAAGTTGATATCTAAATCTAATCAAGAACATACATGTTATAAAATTTCACTAAGATTAATAGAGTTTTTAATCCCAAACAAATCATTAATAAAGTTCAATGTGAAACAAATAAAACTATGCAATATTTTTGGCAAGAGTTTGACTAAACCTATTCAAGATTGTGATGGATTGAATTGATAGTTTTCCATTCAAAGTATTTTGTGTTTTGTTCCCATGAATTATATATTGCAAAAACATAGTAACAAATGTGCTCAAATAATAATCAAATATCAATGATCAACACAATAACTACACTATCATGATAACATATAGACAAATTGCATGACCAATGTGACATAACATTATGAAACCACATATATTACACATTTAGAGAAATGGAGCACATGAATGTGAAGAAAGACAACTTACCTTGTCCATTCTCTGGTCTTCAAAATTATCATTGGGTAACACATTTGTAGTTAGTCCTACAAGTAAGTTGCTAATATCATTACAATTTATACCCATAGCCACCATAATTGTTTTGGGGTTTATAAGGAGTAAGTTAATCTTGTATCAAAATGACCTTCTTTTCAGCCACAAAAATAATGAGAATCCAACAAAACATTCATGCATGAGTAGAGTTTCATTATCATCCAAGTTCCGTCCATGATGGAACAATGTCCACTGGGGATTTGCCCAATTCTAAATCAACCTAGATTGTTAAAAAAATGATCAAAGTGCTTGATCAACGAGAACACTAACTTCCCATATTGTTGGATTTTGACAACTAAAGGGAAATTTGTTACAATATTAGATGACTTCATTTTGGAAAGCCAATAATATAAGTGGATATATGAAGGAAATGACATTTCGACAAGAAGACAAACACATTAAGTATGGACAATAAATAAATGAGATGTTGCTTGTCAAATTGAAGATGATGCACAATGCTCACAACACATGAATTCAAGTGGAGATTCGAGAAGACAATGCATCCAAGTTAATCTAGGAAGATTTCATCAAGGGACATTTAGAATGGTGGATATGTCAATATGGTGGTAGGTTTATGTGGCCATGAGTCATGTGATGGATTTAATATTGTGGAAGGGTACATCTGAGCTAATAGAGGAGAGCCAATGAAAATTAAGACACGTTTAATATTTAGATGTCAAAAATAAATAATGGGCATTGAATCCCAAATTTTGACCATGATTCACATCCATCCTCATTTAATAGTGAAGGTACAATGACCAATGATCACTAGAGATAATACGAGTCAAAACAATAACAAGTATTGAAAATGTGTTTTTTTTTGAAATTTTATGATATTTGTTGCAAAATTTACATTTAATTTGAAGATGATATTAAATTAGATCCTCTTTGAATGCATTGGTAACATGGTTGAGGATAGCGTTCATCCCCATATGCTTAGAGCTATGGGTTTTTAAGCTTACCCATAGGCTTGGAGTTGTGGGTTTTTAAGCTTGCATGTACACTGTATGCTTGTAGGGTGTATCTCCTCGTGTATGGGCTAACATTGACATTATATGCTGATTTCGATCATACCGCCATGTCAACATTGTAGTGCTTATACCCACATACATACAAATGTCAAAGATGGTCGCACAACCATTGATTAAAAATCTATAATACTAGTCATAGAGGGATGAAATTTATCCTCATATTGATAACATAACATTGAGCTGTTGAATTTTTCTGGAAATAAAGTGTGTAAAAAATTCTTACATAGTTCATTTTAAAAAAAATCAACAACATAATGAGTAAGTGTGAAAACCTACAAAAGAGAACATGAAATTAAATTATACCCTCTTTCAACTCTTCGAACACATCCATAGAATGGAAAAAAATCAATTTTAATCAAATACTTTTTGTACGAATGTAGTATATAGCAATGAGTTAGCATTGACTTTCATATTAGTTTTGTGTTGACTTGAAAAATTTATATCAATTTAAATGTTCAACATAACAATTAAAAAAAATTATTTTTTTTAAAAACAAAAATAATAATTTTTTTGAACTTTTCATTGGTCAATAACTTGATAGTGTTATTGCAGTCTTCACGTATTTCGAAACCTTAAATTAATGAGAAAAGACAAGACCACACAAAACTAATATAATGTAACGCAATATAATGTAATATTGTATTATAATATATGTTAAAATCTAATATTGTATTGTTTTTTCAAATAAGGTAAAAATTTAAATTTTAAATGTCAGCTTTTTTACACTTATTAAAATTTCAATAATTTTACATTTCTGAATATTCTTTTAATTTTTTAATTTCAATAATTTTACATTTATTAATATTTTTTTAATCTTTCAATTTTAATAATTTTACATTTATTAACATTTTTTAATGTTTTAGTATAATTTTATAGAAATTTGTATGTAGTAATTTTTAAACTTTTAAGTCATATTTTAAAATATAAGAAATATTGAGATGCTTTTACTTTTTTAATTATTATAAAGATCATGTGAAAGTACAGATCTGCATTCTTTTCAAATGACTAAGAAAATATCTAAATATTATTTATATAAGCCATGCAAACACTAACAAGTGAAGTTTTTGGAGGCAGCAGCGCTGCCCTTGTTTCATTTTAAAATAACCCACAATTAAAAAATTATTTTATTTATTTTTTAAAATAAGATACGTTCACTTTATATTTTAATTTATTAAAATTAAATACCAAACGTGCTCACACATCAACTGATTGTAGAGTGCACCTGGTGTTATGGCCTAAACTGACACGTGCCCCTGACCCTCGATCTCCACTCTCAAAGTTCCGGTCCCGAGGAAAAAACTTTCCATGGCAAAGGAAGCATAAACAAGACGCTACAGAGAAACAGGCTGATGTTGTCCACGGATCGATCCCTATTGACAGTGATCTGCCATTCTTGCTACGAAGCTCATGGCTACAGGGCCCGGCGACTACCTGCATTTCAAGGGGCACGTGCCGCTTCATCATATTTCGGTATGTTCTCTTCCTTTTTATTAAGCCATTTCACTTTAAATTCGGCAATAGTTTCTGTTGAACTCGGCAATTGTTTAATTCAATTCATCACTGGTACGGCGTCGATGTATAATACGCTGCAGCGAATTATTTGCTTGGGAATATGAGGTTCACGCGGTGAATCCTTATTTAATCCTTGCATTAATGTAAGTTTACCACAAATATTAGTGGTCAGTCAGTAAGTTTGAAGTCGCCCGGATCATTTTGAAATTTTCCTCAACAGCTACTGTGAAGTGGCCCTAAGTAGATTATTAATTTGTTTCAAGTTCTTTTCCGCCTAAATTCCATGGATTTAAAAAAATAAATTGTGGACAAAATTTTAACATAATGAACTCTAATTCTAAAAAAGTCAGGGATGTATCGTTTAAAACCCACGGGACACTATCTCTTACTTTTATTTAATTATTCATTGAAACGGATAGTATTTGTATTAAAAGGGAGCTGCGACTGAACTGTACAGCCAGATAATACAAAATAGAAGAGGGAAGTCGGATATCAGAGTTTCAAATATACCCAAATTTTTCAAAATTTGTGTCAACTATTTGAGCAGATTTAAAAGTTCTGGCACAATAACTAAAGAGTCTGCTGGTATAAGGCCTAATGCACTGATCTAAAACTAACACAAATTTACAAAACATAAGAGAACTTGAGCTTAAAAGAACACATGCCCACCAAGGGCTTCTTGCTTGATATCTGCCTTAAGAGAAAGCTCCAGAGCTGTGTTTCCATTTGCCTGGTCTTCATATATCTGCTGGACTGTTTCTTCCTCTTTGACTGCAACTCTAGCAGATCCAATGGATAATTTTGGTCGAGACTCCCAAGACTGGGAATTTTTGGCCAAACCAAGCTCCAATTGGTATATCATACTCAAATCTGCTTCCAATTTCTCAATCTGTTGGCTTTGACGAGCCACCAATGGCTGTAATTCATCATTCTTGGTCTTTTGGGTATCGGGCTGAGAAGACATTCTGCTGTTGAGATGAGCCAACGCCATTTGGAGGTCCTCCACTTTCCTAGCATTTCATCTTTGGGCCCCGCATAACTTGGAAATCTCACACTGGCTGCAGTGACTATAATGATGGTGCACATCCAAACTCAAATGCTTGAAGGATGGCTCCAGAGGAACTGTTCAAAATAGTCTCGGAGAGAACATTGGAACCCTACACAGAGCTCTTCTCCACCAAAAACCAGAAACAAAGAACTAGAAATCACTTGCAGAGCCCCTATCCTCTAAGTGCAACGAGCCACAAGGAGGGACAAGCCAGAAGACATATATAATCCACTATAAATTCCAGAATTTGCCAGGGTCCTGTTACTGACCAAACTAGCGGCCTTGTCAAGATCCCTCGAGGCGCTAAGGAGGTACCATGTAGAACAAGTGCTCAATGTCACTGCGGCACAAGTCCTTCCCTGTTCAAGCCCAACTCCTATGCCAAAGGACTTTGGGAGGCTTCCCTAACACAACAACTTCACTCAAAATTAAATAGACCAGTGCGTTAAACAATGATGAGATGAAGGTAGGAGTTAATTATTTATGATAGCTGATGTGAAATGATATATAACTATTAACAAACCTAAATAACGGAGATCAACAGACAAAACCCACTCTAAAGGTGTGAAATAGATCATATAAATATTGCAAAAAAGCGGTGAAAGCCCTTACCAATTCCTCGGATATATTTTTAAGTATACCTTTTGGTAATTTGGCTGTACTTTGAGTTGTTCCTTGTTGTCCTGAGTTTTCAGATCTGTAAAATGCATAAACAGAGCATAAAATAGCAAGAAACGTGGCCCTTTTGAGGCCTTCCACAAGTGCTAATCGCCTTGGATCACTAGATCTGTGGTCTAAGCTTGGGCAGCAAACTAAGAGTGATTTCCTATGCCCGAAGCTTTAGATATGCAACAAAATGGTAATTTCCAGCAAGTTGGAAATCACTTTGCAGATTTGGGGTTCAAATCCCCCTAGGGTTTGTTTGTTGAATTCTGCTAACCTAGCACACGACAGTTAATTCCGAGAAAAATAAATTTACTGAACTAAAGCACAACTAGGTTACTCAATGAAAAATAAGTAGAAGCATTAACACAGAAACCAGACACACATTGCCCACGAGATTCGGTTAAAACCCTTGGAAAAACCCTTGCAGGAAAACCAATTATGAGTTTGATTTTATTAAATAAAATCCTGGGCTCCTGTCCTAGGATAATGGCCCATCAAAGGATTACAATGCTGCAGTTGATAGCCTAGCCCACCTGGCTGCTATCTCCCTCACTGCCCCCTGCACCCTTTCCTCAACCTTGCCCACTCAGACACTGTTAAGTTTTAATACTGTTATTAGGTTATCGTCAATTCACTAGAGCATTCAATGCATTTCCAAAACAACATCATAAAGAGGATCACTGAAAGAAACACAATCACAAGGTACACAACATTTTATCATGGGAAACCCTCATGGGGGAGAAAACCCAGCAAAAACTTCCTCAATAATAGATTGCCAATACAATGCCAGGACTAAGACCAAACCACCAAGAATAAACTAGGACTGAGCATGCACCTCTCTTCTCCTTCTTGCAACTGCAACTTCCTTCAAAAGATGCGCACTAGAAGTGTGAGTGAGTGAGTGAACAAATGAGGCGCCATCCTCACTTATATATACTAGCTGAGGAGGTGCTAGGGTTATGTCTCTTCACTTAGTAGGGTCGACTTCTTCCAAGAGTGGTTAAAACCACTTTATAAACCCTAGGGGCCGACTTCTCAAATATCACCATATAAATATGGTTTGACCAATCCACAAAAGGGGATTTGGTCTTATACAAGACTCGATATGATCAATCCACAAAAGGGGATTTGATCTATAAGATAATAACTCAAATATAATTAGAATATTCTTCGAAGTTACAATATTTCAACACTCCCCCTTAACGAGAAGGGTATTCTACTGACATAACCCAATACAACATCATCATGAGAGAGAGAGAGGGCAACAACATCATTAGCATCTGGAACACTGACTGACATATCTACAAATCATCAGAAGTTTTTCTCATCATCAATATCATCATCGTTCACAACAAGGAGCTGGAATAACATCATCATCATCGTTCACAACATGTAGTTGGAGTAGCATCATCATTGTTCACAACATGGAGCTGGAGTAGCATCATCATCATTGTTCATCGGCATGAAGCTGAAAACATCAACATCAATAGCATGAAGCTTGGAACAATAATTTCACCAAGCCGAGGCTGGTTCAACGTCATCAACAACATGAGGCTGGAACAACATCATCAACAACACGAGGCTGAGACAACAACATCATCAGCGCGAGGCTGAGACAATAACATCATCAACACGAGGCTAAGACAACAACATCATCATCATATGGCAACAAAATGAGGTAGGTGCAACAACAACATTTTGTGGTACTCTGACAAACCGTCCTTACCGGACCTTCGAGATCTGCCCAGGAATCGGATCTGGAGTAGCATCATCATCGTTCACAGCGTGGAGCTGGAGTAGCATCATCATCATTGTTCATCGGCATAAAGCTGAAAACATCAACATCAATAGCATGAAGCTTGGAACAATAATCTCACCAACCCGAGGTTGGTACAACATCATCAACAACACGAGGTTGGAACAACATCATCAACAACACGACGTTGAGACAACAACATCATCAGCACGAGGCTGAGACAACAACATCATCGGCACGAGGCTAAGACAACAACATCATCATCATATGGCAACAGAATGAGGCAGGTGCAACAACAACATTTTGTGGTACTTTGACAGACCGTCCTTACTGGACCTTCGGGATCTGCCCAAGAATCAAAAGATTCCCTAGGATATGAAAATCTTAACGGAGCTACTACGTGTTACTTTGACAGATCGTCCTTATCGGACCTTCGGGATCTCCCCAGGAATCAAAGGATTCCCTAGGATATAAAATCCTAACGGAGCTACCACTACTAACCACAACTGGCATATACATGCACAAGTACTCTGACAGATCGTCCTTATCGGACCTTCGGGATTTGTCTAGGGATGATCAATCCCCTAGGATATAAAATCCTAACGGAGCTACCCGCTGTTGGTCAGGACACCATAGTATCATCAACATCACTCCCCCTTTCAAGGGAGGTCCTTTCGGACAACACCAAGCTTGTCTTGAAAGTACTCAAACTTTGCACGAGATAGAGGCTTGGTCAACACATCTGCAACCTGCTCATCTATGCCAACATATTGGAGCTTTACAATTCCTCTCTGCACCATATCACGAATGTAGTGATACCGGATTTCTATGTGCTTCGACTTATCATCGAACACTGGGTTCTCCGTCATCTTTATGCAACTCCCGTTATCACATAGAATCACGGTGGCTTCCATCTCCAGATCGAATAGACCTGTCAACAACTTCTGAAGCTATATGGCTTCACAACTGGCAGAACATGCTGCAATGTATTCCGATTCTGCTGTGCTGAGAGCAATACTGGATTGCTTCTTGCTTTGCCATGATGTCATGGCTGACCCCAGACTGAAACAACATCCCGAAGTGCTCTTTCTATCTGAGGCACTTCCAACCCAATCTGAATCAGTATAACCATATAGTCTAAAGTCATGATCTCCAGTATAACAGAGACCATAATCCAACATACCCTTAAGGTATCTCATCACATGCTTTGCAGCTACAATGTGAACACGTCTTGGCTCTACCAGAATTGACTCAAGGTGTTCATAGCAAAACATATATCTGGCCTGGTATTCGTCAGATACATCAAGAACCAATAATCTGTCTATATAGTGTAGCATCAACCAATTTTAACGAAGTATCAACAAGGAGATTCAACTTTGTTTCCATGGGTGTGTTCATGGATTTACATTCCAACATGTCAAATCTCTTCAGTATTTCAACTGCATACTTCCCTTGGTTAAGGAAGATCTTCTCTAGGCTCTACCAAACTTGAAGACCTAAGAAATAATGCATCAGGCCTAGGTCTTTCATCTCAAATTCTGCAACGAGCTTCTTCTTACAATATGTGATGAGCTTTTCTTCTCCTGTTAAGAATAAGTCATCCATATACAGTAGCAATATAACTGGCTCATCATTCATAACCTTGAAGTGAAGGTTAGAATCAACTTTACTCTTGGTAAAGCCCAAGCTCGTTAGGAAATTATCAATTTTGCCATACCAAGCTCTAGGAGCTTGCTTCAACCCGTACAAAGCTTTATTCAACCTACAGACACGAGTCTTTCCATCTTCAACTTCAAACCAAATTTTCACATCACATTGTACCAACCTGGTACACTTGCTTAGCTGCAACTTAATCTGTACAATCATGTGCTAGCTCTATGTGCTTTCTGCAAAGCACTACTTGTCTCACTATCTGAGAGTATGTCTTCTACTCTCTCTGCAACTGTTCCTTCTAGAATCGGGATTCTGCACCTGCAACTGCTATTTCTAAAGCTGAGAATGACTTGCTCTATTCTCACTGTAGCTACTAAACTCTGAGAGTAGCTCCTCTATTCTATCATGGCAACAATTTCATCTGAGAGTGGATCAATAACTGAAACTGAAGGTAACTTTTCCTCTTTCATGGAGGTAACTCAATCTCAAATACAGGGACTGCTCCCCCTGAATCTCATACTGTATCGGAATCATGGTAGTTCTGATTGTCTTCACGAGTACTGCAACTATTTCTTCGATTACTGGAGTAAGGGTCTCGTCATAGTCTTCTCCCTCTTGCTGGGAGAATCCTCTGGACACAAATCATGCTTTGTACATCTTTATACTGTTATCTGCAACATGCTTGATCTGTTAGATCAATCTTGGAAGTCACCATTGACTTCCTTTCTAATCTTAAGGAAAAATCCATATCCCAGTCCTTCTGACCGGATTTCTTCTCTGTCACTGAAACAAAGGAGTCTTCTTAGGAGATTTCATGTTTCTTAGAGGTCTCTGAAGCTACGATCTAGTCTTCTAAACTTATGGCATATGTCTGCCAGTCCTGGAAGATGTCTCCTTTTCCCATCTGATCCTCTCTAAGATCAGGCTCACTCTGAGTCTTGATTTCTTCTAAGTCTACCAAGACTTCGTAGTCTCTACAGAATATACTTGGTGTTGTATACCAAGTCTTAGTATGAAAAGCTGAGTCAAACTTAGAACGAATTTTGCTTCATGTCAAGGTGGCTTCATTATCCATTGATCAAGTCTACTTAATGTTAGGTCATCTTTGGAGCCTTCTGCTCCTTACAATCAATCTCCATATGAGATACTCTCTATCTCAAAAAATTAGCTTCTTCTACATCTTCTTTGTATATTCTGCTCCATGTCTCATCTAATATATTGCCTCCTGCAATTGTCACTATAGCTTCCTCGGGGTTATCACTTGTGACTTGCCCGGAACAAGAACAACAAGAACAACAACAAACAAGAATAATACTCTTTTGATAATAATAAAACAATAGCAAGAATAATCGTCACAGTAGCTCCTTTAGAGCTATCACTTGTGACCTGCTTGAAACAAGGGTCAAAAGTAAGTAATACAATACGAAATGAGAGCAACACTCTTCTAGTGTTGTGATCAATCATTCTTCTAGTGTTGTGATCAATCATTCTTCCATGGTAACCTGGAACCAAAACAAGAAGTTTCTCCTAGAGGAGATTTTAGTTGTATCTGGTAAGTGATTACAATAAGCATTCATCTCAATAATGCTCACATGCTACCAAGTATAAAACCTTTTAAAGATTGCTTATCTCAACTATAGTGTTTACTTATAATGAGGTAGTTATCAAACTTGATATGTCCAAGTTTGAATCTTATCAGCTTAATCACTCAAACCTGGAACCTGGAGTCTTGTCCTCAAGAATGAGTGTTGTTGCTTTTCTTCCTAGACTCCTTTGCTCAAGATGACAAGTATTCTCTTCAACCTATACTGAGATAATATGCTTTCTTGATAGAAATCTAAGTTAGAGAGTAAACTCTATAATCTCAACTTTAATCAATCTAATACCTTGACTTTAATTATAATGGTCATAACTTCAACATACAACCTAGATGTTCATAATGTCATAACAAATAGATGCATATCAATATAATCAAACATGGGGTGTATTATTCCTCTGAATGTGTTGGATCTGAGATCCTTCTGGATCTATGAAAAAAGATCCCTTTTCCTGCAAATACCCTTTAAAACTAACAATTTAAACATATGTAAGTACATACCTCTGATAGTATTGGCAGGTAGTGGCACCATCCGACAACAATGACAATAAATAACAAACCTTTAAAAACTTCAAAGGTGCTGCAACTGATACTGATACTGCAATTGCAACTGCAACTGCAACTTAGGGTATTATGAGGAAACCTTAATTTTTCAAACTTCAAATTTTTGAATTCTGATCTAGGGACTAGATGCACTGGGCTGAGGCGAGTTTGCTAGAGCTGACTATTTCAGAAAATTCCAAATTTTACCCCTTGAAACTTGACTTGCGCAAATATGGATTGGTACTTCTGGTACTGGTTCTGGTTTCCTGGTACCAGTCAAAACTAGGGTTTGACTTTTTGGAGGCTCTGGCCACTAAAAAGGTGTGCTCAAGCCACCAAAGGATGTGCTAGGGTAGGGCGCACTTCCCTAGATGGTTTTTAGTCAAAAATCCTTATCCAATAAAAAGCCCTAATTTTCTTGTACAACAATAGTGACGTTTTTAGATACCCAGTGAAAGGTGCTCTATTCAATCAAGCTCTGATACCATGTTAAGTTATAATGCTGTTATTAGGTTATCTTCAATTTACTAGAGCATTCAATGCATTTCCAAAACAACAACGTAAAGAGGATCATTGAAAGAAACACAATCACAAGGTACACAACATTTTATCCTGGGAAACCCTCATGGGGGAGAAAACCCAACAAAAACTTCCTCAATAATAGATTGCCAATACAATGCCAAGACTAAGACCAAACCACCAAG
>ML817079.1:64087-85809 GCA_009831015.1 Picea engelmannii | reverse complement strand
GATGGGATCGATCCTATATCATAAGAACAAAAGGCAACGAGATGCAACAGTCGGGATGAAATCCTACCCTATATGCTCAAGTTGAATTTTGAACAATTTTTTTTTTTTATGGACCGTCAATATATATTTTTTATTTTTGGAAACTCAATAAAAATTGTCCCAATACCTGATCAAATCCCTCCCATATAACTCCTGGATCACTCTAAATGGTTTTGGGTATAAAGAAACTGATAAAGGGGCCCAAAAAAGTGACAAAAAGAGGCCAAAAAGTTTATAAATAGAAGCTGGCAGCTCATTATCACCATTGCTAATTTGGAAATTGACTCTGGAGCCAAAAGACCCCCTTTGCCAAAGATCGTGATTCTGGGAGCTACAGTGGACAAAACGGACTTCTTCTTGGACCAAGTAAGTACAAACTCCCTTATCTTGCAATTCAATACTTCAATTATTGTTTTTATTTGATTTTGGGGGTGGGCGTCGACCTCAAAGAGGTTGGCCCTAGGAAAACGTGGGTTGTCCAGGGACAGCCCGTGGGTACCCGCGGGCAGAGCCAAGCCTGCCCACGGGTACCCACGACTGTTGCCTTGACAAGTCGCGGGTCCCCCCCGCGTGATGTAAAACTTGATTGAAACAAGTATTGACTCCCCCTTTTTTTCCTTGTTGTTTTGGCAGGATGTATGTTCAGTGGAGGGAGAGGGAGCACGAGGCCGCCAATGAGTTAGTGGTCGCAGATCCGAATGTTATGGCCGTGTTGATGCAGTGTGGTTTAGTGAAATTCTTTTTCTGTCCGTTTATGCGTGCACAACCAAGGCTACTGAACGCCCTGGTTGACTATTGGCACCCTGATGCAAAGGCTTTTATGATAGAGGGGCAATCCTTGGTGCCCACCACCGAGGATATTTACTTGTTGACTGGCCTCTCGAGGAGAGGGGAACCAGTCAACTTTCAGACTTTTCCTGCGGGGCCGAGCAAAGTCTCAGAGCTGATAGAGGAGTATTGTGAGGCTGGGACCGATCAGAGATCTTCCTCGGTACCCGTTAGTAGGATTACCAGCCTTGCCCTTCAGACTATTTTATCACTCATTGGGTGGATTACTGGCTCCGCAGTCGTGCATCAGGATTCGCGTGCATAGATGAACTGTGCAATCCAGTGCATGAATACACAAATTTTTTATTGGAGTACCACACTACTAGCAAGCATGACAGGTCAGTTGACATCTTGAAAACAGCGGACACATAGGAACTTCGGGTTTGGGACCATATTGTATTCATTTTTCTTCGATCGAGTTCCATGTTTTAGTCCTCAGTTGATAGTACGAGGACATATGGCTACTTTCCCCGCAGTATGCAGATGGGCAACATTAATGCCGCGACAGGGTGGTGGAAGGACCATAGAGGCCTTCAACAACGACTTTTTTGCTTGGCTGTCATGACAGATCCCAGCTATTGAGGACTACCCCTACGCAGGGATCGACTTCTCCAGAGATCCAACAATACCAGTGCCTCCTGGTGAGGAGCGAGGGGAGATGGGTAAGTCTCCACCTATCTAGTTTTTTTTTGTTTGCATATGTAATTTTTATGTCTTTTTGATATATATATAATGTTTTTGTATACTAGAGTTTTTGATGGGTGAAAGTTCATTGCATGCAGATGTGGGACCCGTGCGACCTGCTGACTATGCACGGAACAAGCGTTGCCCACGGCCAGAAGCCATAGCTGCCGCCGCTGGAGGAGCAGCAGTAGCCGGGAACCTCCCAGTAGGAGAGGTCGAGAGAGTCCTGATGCGGATTGAGCGGAACTTTACTGCGCTCACTCGCACATTTCCCATGGCGGAGATAGAGGAATTGCCACCCTCCTTGCAGACTCATATTGTGGGGGTGCCTCGGACATGGGTCCGATTGTTTAGGCATTTGGGCCAGGCTGTATATGATTATAATAGGGCTCATAGGCCCTGAACAGACTTTAGACTTTTATGTTCCACAAGCACTGATATGTATATATTTTTTGAGGGCATAAGCCCAATGACTCATTATTGTTCCCACTTTTGAGGTGCTTGCACCCATCTATGTACTCTAAGGATTTTATCATGTTTATATATGGTTTTTATTTCTTTTTTGTGTCTTATGGATTATGTGTACAAAAATGTATTTACATGTGTATGATCACGATATTTTTATATGTGAGCAAGATTCCAATCTAAAATGTGATTAGCTAGAGTATCTATGATTTGATTTAGATTCCTAGGAACATGAAAATAAGTAATATAATCAAAATTGCGTTCCAAGAGGCGTACCCTAAGGAATCGTCGGTGTAAAGTTGGGTCATGAACCTGATATATTCTGTTTAGCTGTGACACATCTAGTTGAGTGTCTAGATAGACCCGGAGACGAGAGATACCCAATGGCAAAGCATCACGAATCAACTCAATAACTGCACTATACTCAGCAACATTGTTTGTGGTGTCACCTAAGCATATACCTCTGGAAGATAACAACTGACCCTGTGGTGTAAAGATTACCCAAGCTACGGAGGCAAGCCTCCGTGTGTGTCGACTAGCACCATCCGCGTACCCAATGAACACCTCGGACTCACTTGACATCTTCCATATTGACGAAAGATAACATCAATGACACGTCCATAACACGTTTTTAAAAGAAATGTAAAAAGTAATAGTACAAAGACTATACATATGTTACAAAAAGTTACCCACAGTGACCGTTCTATGAGTAATACTTCTTGAGGTAGAGCCCATTTCTGGGCTCCGCCAACGCATTCCCTTCAAAATTGACCAAATGATAAGCGCCCTTTTTTAAAACCTCCTTAATAATGAAGGGTCTGAACCACATGGGTTTAAACTTTCCTGCCCCCAGGGGGTCCTTATCTTGGTTATAAACCAGGACAAGGTCGCCCTCAGAGAAAACCCGAGGACGAATGGACCTATCATATTGACACTTGACCTTATGTTTATGAGCCTCGTTGGCCAGGGCCGCATCACGACGTTGTTCATCAAGCTGCTCAAGGTGTACTAACCGTTCTTCAAGCGGAGAAGTGTCTGGCAATAACTGTACTGCCAATTTCAGAGATGGAATTTGACATTCGATGGGCAAGACTGCCTCCAGCCCGTAAACGAGTTGGAAAGGTGAGAAACCGGTTGCAGTCTTAACTGAGGTTCAGTAAGCCCATAATGACGAGTATAACATCAAATGCCAATTTGACTTGGCTGAGTTGATAGTTCGCTTTAGAATTGTCTTAAGAGTTTTGTTTACAGCGTCCGCCTGCCCATTGGCTTGGGGGTAGTAAGGTGATGAATGTTCTTGCCGTAACCCAAGCTTTGACGTTAACTCGGACATCATTTGGTTCTGAAAGTGACTGCCATGGTCAGTGACAATTTCTCTCGGGACGCTGAACCGTGCTATAATCTGGTTAAATAAGAAGAGAGTTGTCGTCTCTCCATCATCCTTAAATGTTGGCATAGCTTCGACCCACTTAGTGAAGTAGTCGAAAACTACGATGATATAGCGGTGCCCCCTTGTAGACGGGGGGTTGCATGTAGTTATTCCTTAACCCTAACGCTCCTTCACTTCCGCCTCTTTCCTTTGCCGCCTCTCCACTCTGCTATGTCCCTCTCAACAGGCTCAATGCCCGCCTCCGAGCACTGGTGCTTGGGTGATGGCTTGTGTGTATTATGTTTTGCATTTGGCTTGGAGGCGAGTGAGCTCTCGTTCCTCTGGTTGTTGCGCACTCTGCAGTTCCTCGTGGGATTCGCGTTTGACGCTAGGTTTTATGTTAAATTTGTGGATAACCCACGTTGAATGTGTCATGTGCAGGTGGTGCATGGAGTTGTTCGCTGGTGCATTGGACAGCTGACTTCATTGATGTCAAACATAACCTCTCCTCCTTCGCTGCCAAAGATTGCTTTCATTTTGGGCTCCAGTGGCATCGGCCCCCCGTTGTTATG
Source organism: Picea engelmannii (assembly GCA_009831015.1). NCBI lineage: Eukaryota > Viridiplantae > Streptophyta > Pinopsida > Pinales > Pinaceae > Picea > Picea engelmannii. Next base: position 81,852 of record ML817079.1, on the reverse strand, counting down.
GACTTCTTCTAATAAAGGTGTTATGTGATTCTCATCAATGTCCATTGGGATGCCTCTACTATTGAAGCTTGTGTAATTTTTTTTTTTACGGGTCGAAACACCTGCGGGAAGGAAAGAATCGATAATCAATGGCGAGGGAAAATTGAAATTTGTATAATTATATTTGGTGTCTGGGGCGATGATTTCGTTTGAATCCCAAAAAAAAATTTGTTTTTTTTTTTTTCAAGCGTGGATTGTGTCGATGGAGTTGAAGCATCCTGAGTGATTTCTCTCACCAGATGCGGGAAGGGAAGCTTCCTTCGTGGCTTGGCACGTGGTCGCAGACTTAGTGCTTGACATGGGCGATGGGAAATGGCACCATTGTTGTATATCAACTCTCGATTTTTTTGTTTTTGACTCGGCTGTAGATATTTTTGTTCCCCTTTCTTTTTGTTTATTAATCAAAAAAATATATATTATTTTCTGTGTTTGCAGCGCACGCTCCTCGACCACGGTTGGGCGCTGGTGTGGTCGGGGCATGGTTTTGATCTTAGGATGTATGTTGAAAGATGAGAGATCTTTTGTGAATGTTGAAATGGTGGGACTCAGAACCGGTGACCTTTGATGTTTTGTTCTCTGACAAAACAGATGCATGAATGGAGAGGAAAGGCACGTCTGTCTGATATCAAGATCTCAGAGTTGCAATCATAGGTTGCTCAAATCAGAAATGAAATTGAACTGGTGAGACATAGACATGTTGTTGAGCAGACTAGATGGCTTAATGCCAGCAGCAGACACACAAGAGAGTTGTTATCTTCAAATTCAGTAACCCATATGCATCTGGAGAGTTTGGACCATAACGAGGCCTCTATCAGTGGTGCAGAAAAAAGCAACCAATATATGTAGCCATAGGAACTCCATCAAAACACTTCTGAGCTTTGTGAGCTTCATCGTAACCAAAAATCTATCGACGGTTGTATGGAAGGTGCGCTTGGCTGTTGGGTTGCGTATGGCGGTGGTATATATATATATATATATATATATATATATATATATATATATATATATATANTTTATTTTTATTATATAATTTTTTTATATATATGTGTGCTAACATGTGTTGTGTCTAGCTGCTGTGAAACTTTCCTGGCCATGTTACTTTGGCAGCAGAGAGACCACGCAAGATTTGTGTAAACACTTCGTGGGATAAGCTCTAACTGCATAACCATTTTGACTGTTGCTTGGCTTCGACAGCTCAGGGGAGTCACATTCTGGTGGTTCCTCTCCAAATAGCTCACAACTCAGTGCAAAATCGTTATTTAATCCTAAGGCCAGAAAGCGATCTGTATCTTCCCAGTATCATTTAATTTCTAGTCATGCCATAGATGCTTCAAATGGTAAAAACAATTTTGCAGCTTATGGGCATTTTCAAGCCGATTTCCAACCAACTAGACCTATACCTGACCACTATAGAGGTCACAATGCATATATGCCAGAAGATAATGATATTCGTCGAGAAAGTTTTTTTTTTTACAGCTAAAGGGTGTTTTTTTTTTAATCTATGGAGAATGGAGGTGGATGTACGATATACCTGTCTTCGCTTTCTTCGTCCTAGCTATCGTGAAAAGATTTGGGATCATGCCACTGGTTGCATCGTAATCCAAGGTGATTCCTGAACTTTAATTCTTTCTTGGCAAATTGCAAATTGTTTTTTTTTATATATATAGTTTAGATAAATGTCCTTTATATAATGCTTATTAAGTATCTAATATATAATGCTTATGCAAGTATCTAATTAATATTTATTTTTTACAGTTTAAATAAATGTCTTTTACATAAAAGAAAAAAGAAAAAAAAAATTACATTATTAAGTAAAATTAATTATATAATCAATTGTCTTTTACATATTGATCTGCATCTAATAGATATTAGTGGGTTTGGCTTGCAGGAGGTGGAGCTAGAGCTCGGGTTTTCATCAAATTAAGGGTTTCAGGGTTTCACCATAGCTAAATAGAAGTGTTTAAATTCTGGGTGGGTAGGTAGGCCCTTGGCTCCAAATTTTTAACCAGGGCTCTGATACCATATGTAGAAGCCAAAATTAACAAGCCTAGTAAAATCCTTACAACTACGCATAACATTTATAACATAGAATTTCTGAGTGCGTAATAATTCATTAGCTTCAAATAAGCATATAAAATTTCAACAGAATTTAACATTTAACTACAGCATGAAAATAACTTAGCAATTTCATAAACAAATTACCTGCTTCTGATGCTAATTTATGCCGATATGATTGTCCCTTCCCTGTTGCCTTGTTGTTGCCTTGTTGTTGCCTGATACACTGACCAACTCTACCCAAACTGACTAACCTCCCAGCCAGCTAGGAGCAGCATGTCCGGCTCCCTAGCTCCAGGAAACCGAAAGGAATCCTGGCCACTGTGCCCAAAACCCCTAGCAACCCGATGCCCCCTGCAATGATACTCAAAGACTGCAGAACTCCACCACAGAACCAAAAAATCCAAGAAAAGAAACCAGAACTCTCGTCCCCCTCCAAAATGCTTCCTCCCCCAAAATGATGATTCTCCCCCGTAAAACTCCTCCCGTCATATCCCCCCCTTTCACCAACTCTCTTCCCCCTCATTAATTTCCTTATCCCTCCTTTATTACCTTATCCCCCTTTCTTTAATATCTTATCCCCTTCTTTATTGTCTTATCCCTTCATTAATGTCTTATCCCGAGAAGACTATGATGATATACTTGCTCTAGTATATTGCTACCAACGAATAGGTAGAAGATATGTTGACCAAGCCTCTATCAAGGACAATCTTGGAGTGGTCCAATTTTTTTTCTCCAGTAGTGAGAATTGATTTATTCCCCAATAGCGAGAAGTGATATGTGTTCCCAAGTGGTGGCGAGTGATCCCCGGTAGAGGCAAGTGATGAGATCCCAGTACTGGTATGCTACCCCAGCACAGGTTGGTATGCTACTCTAGCACAGGTTGGTACTCCAACACAGTTTGGTATGCTACCCTAGCGAAGGGTGGTACTCCAACACAATATGGTATGCCACCCCATCACAGGTTGGGACTCCAACACAGCCTGGTATGCTACCCCAGTGCAAGTTGGTACTCCAATGTAGGCTAGTATGTTACTCCAGTACGAAAGGATGGTGAAAGTGAAAAAATTATTATGATGTATGGATTTGTGAAATTCAACAAGACAATGGCCAAGGTGTACAGAAGCAGTGATGATGATCGTGCCAAGAGGAATACCTTCCTCATTAAGAGGGAGTGTTAAATTTTTTGAGTCAGATTCTGTGTGAGTTGACGAGTTACTAACTAGATGTCGACCAGTAGACTCGGAGATGATTCTCAGTTAGAGTTTCAATTAGTATCATCGGAGATTACTAGTTGGAGGACCAACCAATAGTGTTGGAGGTTCTTGTTGTTGAAATATTGTAACTACAAAGAGAATTCTATTTATTATTGAGTTATTATTAATTATATCAGTCCCCTTTTGTGGATTGATCATGCCAGTCTTTGTAAATGAGCAAATCCCATTTTGTGGATTGATCAAACTCTAATTATATCATGTTAATTAATAAGTCATCCCCCAAGCCTAATTAAAGTGGTTTTAGCCACTAAGTGAAGAGGTTGGCCTTGCCCAGTGAAGAGACACATCCCTAGCGCCTGCTAGCCAGTATAAATAAGAGAGGCTAGTGCTTCATTAACACACTCACTCAGCTCACTCATCTAGTGTGAAAGTTTGAAGGAAGTTGCAGTTGCAAGTTGTTGGAAGAAGAAAGAGAGAGGTGCATTACTCAATGTTGGATATTCTCTAGTGTTTTGGTTTATTGTCGTGGCATTGTATTGGCTATATATATTAAGGAATTTTTTGCTAGGTTTTCTCCCCCGTGAGGATTTCCTAGGATAAATGTTGTGTATCTTGTGATTGTGTTTCTCTCGGTGATATTGCATATGTTGTTATTGTCTATTAAATTGAAAATAAACTTAATAGATGCTCTAAAATTAACATGGTATCAAAGATAAGATGAAGAGAGCACCTTTCATTGGATAAGCAAAAACGTTACTGTTGTCGTACAAGAAAATTAGGGATTTTTTGTTGAAGAGGAATTTCAGCCTAAAAACTTCTAGGGAAGTGCACCCTAGCCCAACGAACTCATTGGCAGCTTGAGCGCACTTTTTTAGTGGATAGAACTCCTGGAAAGTGAAACCCTAATTTTCACTGGTACCAAAAAACCAAGAAACCATAACCAATACCAAAAGTACCAGTCCAGATTTGTGCAAGTTCAGTTTCAAGGGGTAAAAGTTGGATTTTCAAAAAATTGACTACACCAGGCTACTCGCCTCAGCCAAGCGCACCTCCTGGTAAGTTCAGATATAAATTCTGAGCACTTTCATTTTTTGGTCATTTTCCCAGCTCTGGGTCAAGATGTCTGTAAGCACCAAGATTGTTGACAAGTTAGAAGGTGTGGATAAATTTCATGCCTAGAAATATAGGATTGCACTCATTCTTGAAGAGAATGACCTAGTAATATTCATAAAAGAAAATGTACCAGAACTTGCAGATGTTACAGCTAAAGAAAAGTACTAGAAGGACATGGTTAGGGCCAAAAGAATCATTACAGACTCTATCAAAGATCACTTGATCCCTCAAGTGGCATATAAGAATACCCCAAAATAAATGTTTGATTCCCTAACCAGATTGTATGAAGGAAGAAACATTAACCGGAAGATGAACTTGAGAACTCAACTCAAGAATACAAAGATGCAGAAAGGAGAAACAATTCATGAATATTTCTCTGGAATATCTCAATTCAAGGGATAGCTAGAAGAACTTGGAGATACCCTAGATGAATATGAACTCATAATGACATCTCTTAATGGTCTCACAAGACCTTGGGATGCATTCATCCAAACCATTTGTGACAGAAAAGAGAAACTACAATTTGACAGTCTTTGGGAAGAATGTGTTCAAGGAGAAGCAAGAGTAGCTAACTGAGAAGAAGTATTATTAAGGGATGAATATCAAGCCCTATATGATCATGCTAAAGGAGGAAAGAGAAGGTATCACTTCAAGAAGGAGACCCATCTACATAAGGAGTCTCACTCCCCAAATAGATTCATCCATAAAGAATCTCACCCTCCAAGGAGATTCCAAAAGTTTTAGAAAGGTCAAAGAAGAGAAAAGTATTTCTCATCCTATCAATGTTACCATTGTGACAAGATGGGACATATTGATAAGAATTGTCTAGATAGAAGAGAAGAATACAAGAAGAGAAATAACAAAATACATCATTCCCATGCAGTTGAAGATGATGAGTCACCCATGAAATTGACTAAAGAAGATACCGAAGACTATGTCTTATTTTCATCCTTCTCAGGATCTGTGTCACTTGGAGAGGATACTTGGCTCATAGATAGTGATTCTTCTAATCACATGACAATTCAAAGAGGCATTCTCTCTAGCCTTATAGAAAAGAACTTTCCCCAGAGACTTACACTTGGAGATGATTACCAGTACCCTATCAAAGGAGTGGGATAATCCACCTACAAACTTGATTTAGGGACCCCAATGAAGATGAAGGATGTACTATATGTACCAGGTTTGACAAATAACTTACTTTCTATATCAACTTTATATAAGAAAGGTCTCAAGGTTGCATTCATAGATGGTGAAGTCCTTATGTGGCCTAAATTAAAAAACATAGAAGATATAATTGTTATTGGAACATAAGAAGGTGGCATGTACAAATAGAAAGGTCACTCAGATGCGGCCTTGATTCACTCCATTGAGAGTCTGTGTGAACCTTCGCATAGAACACTAGATCACATCAAATGCAAGGCCTTACGATATGTAAGCAAGGAATAAGGAGTCTTGGATCTCATCCACTCAGATGTATGTGGCCCAATGCCATTCACCTCTCTTAGTGGGTATGTATACTATGTGTCATTTATTGATGACTATTATCACAAGACTTGGGTTTACTTATTGAAATCAAAAGATGAAGTGTTTGGAAAATTCAAGGAATTCAAAGCCCTGATAGAGAATCTCTCATAAAGAAAAAACAAGATTCTTAGGTCAGATAATTGAGGAGAATACACCTCAAAAGAGTTTGTAATCTTTTTCAAAGATGTCGAGATTAAGAGGGAGCTCACCACTCCATACAAATATCAACAAAATGGTGTTGCAGAAAGAAAGAATAGAACTATAATGGAAGCAATGAAGACTATGCTCCATGAACAATATATTCCAATGCACTTATGGGGAGAAGCAGCAAGAACAACAATGTATGTACAAAAAAAATTATCCCATAGTGCACTTGGGTTCAAAACCCTCGAAGAAATGTTCTCAGGAAAGAAGCCAGAAGTAAGACATCTCAAGATATTTGGTTTTCCAGTGTTTGTACACATTCCGAAAGAAAAGAGAACCAAACTAGACCCTTCAGGAAAGAAGGGAATATTTTTTGGATAGTGTGAGGTCTCTAAGGCCTTCATAATTTACATACCAAGTTACCATCATATTGAGATCAGTAGAGATGTAACCTTTGATGAAGATGCAGCAATCAAGAAATCAAGGACATGCCAACTTGAAGAAGTATATGAAAAAGAACTTGTAGCTCCCAAAGTTGCAGAACCAGTGAGGGAAGTCATAGTTTTCCCTGATGAGGAGATTCCAAAAGATTATGACATGATAGAATCTCAATAAACTCCCAAAATGATGATCTCTCACAAGAGAAAGCCAGCTTGGGTGAGGGAACTAATTCAACATGGAGAGAAGTATGGTTCCCCAGAAGGAACCATGACAAAAGTCGAGAAACCTAATCCATTATACAGCTATATGGATTTGATGTGTGATATCATAAAGAAGTAGCCTACTTGCTTTGAAGAAGCCATTAAGAAGAAAGAATGGGCATATGCCATGACAGAAGAATACCAATCCATTATAAAAAATGATGTGTGGGAAAGAGTTCCCAGACCGAAGAGAAAATATGTGGTATCTTCCAAATGGCTATACAAGATAAAACATGTTGTTGATGGAAGTATTGAGAAATATAAAGCAAGGTTTGTAGCTCATGGCTTTTCTCAAACGGGAGAAATTGATTATGAAGAGACGTTTTCTCTTGTAGCCAGATACACTTATATCGGAACCATCATATCCCTTGTAGCTAAGATGAAGTGGAAGTTACACTAGATGGATGTGAAAACAACCTTTTTGAATGGTGACATTGAAGAAGAAGTGTATATAGAACAACCCCAAGGGTTTGAAGTTTAAGACAGAAAGACTCATGTCTGCAGGTTGAAGAAGGATCTGTATGGATTGAAGCAAGCTCCTGGAGCTTGGTATGGAAGAATTGACAGTTTCCTGGCGAGCTTGGGCTTTACCAAGAGTAAAGCAAACTCTAACCTTTACTTCGAGGTTATGAGGGATGAGCCAATTATATTGTTGTTGTATGTGGATGACTTATTCTTGACCGGAGAAGAAAATCTCATCAATGATTGTAAGAAGAAGCTCGCTACAGAATTTGAGATGAAAGACCTAGGCCTAATGCACTATTTCTTAAGCCTTGAGATTTGGCAGAGCCCCAAAAATATCTTCCTTAACCAAGGGAAGTATGCAATTGAAATACTGAAGAGGTTTGATATGTTGGAGTGTAAATCGATTAATACACCCATGGAAAAAAAGTTGAAGCTCCCAGTTTATCCTTCATTCGAATTGGTTGATGCTACATTGTAGAGACAGATAATTGGATCGTTGATGTATTTGACGAATACCAGGCTAGATATATGTTTTTTTATGAACACCTTGATTCATTGTCTGGTAGAGATCAGACATGTTCACCTTTTTGTTGCAAAACATGTGATGAGATACCTTTAGGGTATGTGGGACTTTGATCTCTACTACAATGGAGATCAAGACTTTAGACTGATTGGTTATACTGATTCAGATTGGGCTGGAAGTGTTTCTGATAGAAACAACACTTCAGGATGTTGTTTTAGTCTGGGGTCAGCGATGACTTCATGGCAGAGTAGGAAGCAATCTAATATTGCTCTCAGTATAGCAAAAGTGGAATACATTGATGCATGCTCTTCTAGTTGTGAATCCATGTGGCTACAGAAGTTGTTGACAGGTATATTTGATATGGATATGGAAGAAACCATGATTCTATGTGATAACCATCACTGCATAAAGATGAAACAAAATCATGTCTTACGTGAAAAGTTGAAGAAAATAGAAATCTAGTATCACTACATTCATGATATGGTGCATAGGGGAGCCATAAAGCTCCAATATGTTGGCACATATGAGTAGGTTACAGATGTGTTGACCAAGCCTCTTTCTCGTGTAAATTTTGAGCACTTTCGAAACAATCTTGGTATAGTCTGAAAGGACCTCCCTTGAAAGGGGGAGTGATGTTGATGATACTATGGTATCATGACCAACAACGGGTAGCTCAGTTAGGATTTTATATCCTAGGGGACTGATCATCCCTGGACAGATCCCAAAGGTCCGGTAAGGATGGTCTATCAGAGTACATGTGCATGTATATGCTAGTTGTGGTCAGTAGTGGTAGCTTTGTTGGGATTTTTATAATCCTAGGGGATCTTATGATTCTTGGGCAGATCTTGAAGGTCTGGTAAGGACGGTCTGTTAGAGTACCAAGTGGTAGCTTCGTTGGGATTTTATATCCTAGGGAATATTATGATTCATGGGCATCTCCTTAGGGACTGTTAGAGTACCATAAAATGTTATAATGCCTGCCTAATTTTGTTGCCCCATGATGATGATGATGATGTTGTTTCTCTAGCCTTCGTGTTGTGATGTTGTTGTTCCAACCCTCATGTTGTGATGATGTTGTTTCTCCAGCCTTCATGCTATGATGTTGTTGTTTCTCCATCCTTTGTGTTGTGATGATGATGTTTTTGTTGATGTTGTATCAGCCTCGTGTTATTATTGATGATGATGATGATGTATTAGTGTTATACTAATTGATGTTGATGCAGGTGATGATGATTCCATTCCATCTCCTTATTGTGAATGATGATATTGATGATGAGAAAAACTTCTGACGATTTATAGATATGACAGTCAGTGTTCCAGATGTTGTTGATGTTGATTCTCTCTCTCTCTCCTAATGATGTTGTAGAATACCCTTCTTGTTAAGGGGGAGTGTTGAAATATTGTAACTACAAAGAGTATTCTATCTATTATTGAGTTATTATTAATTATATCAATCCCCTTTTGTGGATTGATCATGTCGGGCTTTGTAAATGACCAAATCCCCTTTTGTGGATTGGTCAAACCCTAATTATATAATGTTAATTAAGAAGTCAGCCCCCAGGCATAATTAAAGTGGTTTTATCCACTAAGTGAAGAGGTTGGCACTGCCCAGTGAAGAGACACCTCTCTAGTGCCTACCAGCCATTATAAATAAGAGAGGCTAGCACCTCACTAGCACACTCACTCAACTCACTCATCTAGTGTGCAAGTTTGAAGGAAGATGCAGTTGTCGGAAGAAGGAAGAGAGAGGTGCATTACTCAGTGTTGGATATTCTCTAGTGTTTTGGTTTATTGTCTTGCCATTGTATTGGCTATCTATATTAAGGAATTTTTTGCTAGTTTTTCTCCCCCATGAGGGTTTCCTAGGATAAATGTTGTGTATCTTGTGATTGTGTTTCTCTCAGTGATCCTGCATATGATATTATTGTCTAGTAAATTGAAAAGAAACTTAATAGTTCCTCTAAAATTAACATTTTCCAACTAGATGGCTAATGAGAGGCTATGATGTTGATCCTTTTTACATGATATGTTTGATCATAGGATATCATGTGGAGCTACGGTGATGCTACGACCTGTAGACTGGTCTGCAAGACCATGTGAGTCTTGCATAAATATAAAAGAAGGTGTATGTATAAAAGAAAGAAATATAAAAGAGGATGTATGTAAGAGTTTGGTTGGCCTTGTGAATGTCGTAGGAAGGCTATGTGAGAGGTAGGGTGTGAACAAGTGTAAAAAGAAGGTTCCTCAACTACCAATAATTAACTTAATTATTTGAATATTCATCTTCATGTAGAGTGTTAGAGTAAAATTGTACAAGAATACAAGCTAATAATAGTGATTATTGAATTTAGATCCATGGATAGAACCTTCATGAGAAAAGAATGCAATCTTGTAAAAATAACAAGGTTATTAAACTACACCATCATCCAAAACACTGATAAGATTAATAAAATAAAGAGGAAGCAACAAGTTGTAGTGGGGGGTTCCTTAACAAAAGAGAAAAAACTAAAAGGAGAGTAAGACGAGGAGAAAATAAGAATGATTGCAAGGAAAATTCCAAGCAAGGATAAAGGTTAACATAAAAATCTACACTACAGAATCCAAGAGATCAAGGCCAAGGAAAATTCACTCACACAACCGGGGATAGTCAATATAGGAATAATTTAGGAAAAAACAATGTAGACTAATAAATACATGCCACAACAATATTGGTGCACTTAAGGGAGGTAGGGGCTAGGAAATAAGGTTCCCAAAATACAAATAACAAGAGGGCATATTGTATCAAATGATTCAAAACAAACTAAAGAGAGAATGTGTAATAGCGCAAGGAGATAAGGCAGGGTCCATAAATGGGAAGGACAAATTGGAAGATAATTTGGGGCCATTAAGGAAAAGGAAGGGTGATTGAACCAAGAAGGGAAAGTGAGGTATGGAAGTGTATAGGATAACACTCCCATGAAAGGAAAAGAAAAGAGGGGAGAAGTGATCTACCACAAGTAAGAGTGAATCCAACCAAAAAGGACCAGTCACAAGGATGAACTAAATTAGGACTCAACTTGGAGTGACAATGAAATCATAAAAAATATTACACATATTTTGGGAGCTAAACTACTTTTCACACATAAAAGAAGGGGATGAATAAAGAGATGGTTTCAACTACTCAAGGTCCAAGGTTAGGCTTAAGAAGAGGCAAAGTTGTGAAATAAAAAAATTTAGTTTGTTGATCTAGGTTATTGGAGTGCTTCCTTCAAGAGGTTTGATTTCATTCAATCAACATGTTTTCCATATGGCATGATAGTTTTAAGAAAACAAAATGGTGCATTTACCAAATTCCTTCTGTGCAAACCTTTTAATCCAATTTAAACTAGTGCATTAATGGAAAATAGAGAGCGAATGGAGAGTGATTCTTTTGCATTGCCTAAAAAAACAACAAAACAAAATTCAATGATGTCAATGGCTATTTGTTTCTTACATGTTCATCAATTTATTTTTTCAAAATAAATGTAATTACTCTATGAAAGGAGTAAGGGACAAAGGAATCCTCCCAAAAGATACTAGGTGCATCATGAGGTCTTGTAGAAGCAAATGTGTGAGAGTGATGCATGAGGATATCTTTTGAGTGGAGCATGTGCAAGAGAAACCTTTGATAAATGAGGATATGGTATGTCATGTGAAAAAGTGAGTTGGATCTTATCAATTTTCAAGGGAGCCTAAGCTAAAGATGTGACAAAACTTGACTTGGAGAATTGTAAAAATGTGGGTTGGTTAACTACCATTAATAAGCCCAATTATTTTACTATTTTCCTTTGTCTTGGTCATGCAATGGGTTGATCATGAAGGACAAGGAAAACCAAGGTGATTAGAAGAAACAATGAATAAGTTATTGCCTCACTTTTTTCCTAGTAGACTAAAACCTATGGGATAGCATTGTGAGTGTCCCAACAAGAATCATATTAGGAAAAGGAAAGGATGGATTAGGCTAACAAGTATAAAATGTAGGCTGAAAAGAAAGGAATGTGGTTGAGGGAAAAAAAAGGATTCCCAAGAGGCTAAAGGGAGGTGGAGGGACAATAAAGGGGGCCAAAGAGGCCAAAACAAAAGGTCCATAGACCAAAGAGGCAAATAGTGAGGGAAAAAGGAGCATTGGGAGGTTGGGAGTCCAAAGGAGAGTCAAAAGGCCAAAATGGAGGTCAAGAGATCAAAGAGAGAAATGAAGATCACTAGTCCCCCATGTTTTTTAAGGAAAATATTTGAGAAAAGAGACAAAGGATTTGTTGCTAAAAATTAGAAAGCGTGGAAGAAATAGGAAAACTTGCCCTTGTTGATGTTTTGGTAGCAGCGGGAGGTATTCCCTCTTGGAAAAATTTTATTAGAGAAGAAGAAGATTCCAAGACTTCAAAGGAATACCATTGAAGAGTTGAAGAACACCTTGGAAGATAAGTCAGCCCACGGGAAAAGAATAAAGTGGAAATAGAATTTCCAAGAAGAGAATTTGTCCCACAGGAAAAATGATAAACTGAAAATAGAATTCCAGGAAGAGAATTTGGCCCCATCTAAGTGACTTAAAGACTATAAATAAATTGATGCCTTGCTCATTTTATCACTCGCTCACACAACTATCTCACTCAAGAAGAAGGCGCAAGTCTGAGTAAAGAACAAGACGCAGCTACTGCAGCAACTGGTGTTTCTTGGTGATTCTTGGTGATTTCTCTTGTGCGCCATCTCTAGAAGAGTTGTGCTAGTATTTTCTGATGACTCAACTACCATCACTAGGGTTTTACAAGGAGAAGATATAATTTCTTGTATCAGGGTTTCTTCATTATCAGTTTTTCTCTTGTGAATAGATTGTGTTCATGGTTGTATTGTATTATCAGAAAGATTCTCTCTATTGAAATTTGGCTAGGTTTTTCCCTGGGTTTGGGGTTTTCCCAAGACAAATATTTGTGTCTTCTTGTGCTTGTTTTTCCTACTTATATTTTCAATATATGGTTGTTTAATGTAAAAGAAGATCTAAATACTCTGGTAAATCTATTACTCTGAAAATTTAAGAAAATTTAACAACCCCAAGGCTAGTTGAGCATATGTTCTCACCAACTACGTGTGGAGTCTGATGGATAGGCCTGCTATGTAATTTACATTAGGGGATCGAGATAGAGGAGAAATTCATCTTTAGATGTCCCATATATTATGATATCAAAGGGGAAATCCTTATTTTTACTATGATTTAAGAGGGCCTCGGACTACTTTTTTCACTATCCAAATTAGAGATGTTTGGCTCTCTATATCTAACAGGAAATTATTCATAGACAGAAAAATACTCACAAAAAACAAAACTCACAAGACTTATCCAGGCCCATGTTTACCAATTTGATTCCCCCTTTATTCTCGCTTGCATCAGAAATTGGAGGCTTGAGCACCATGCAAGCATACTAACAATGGATACAAAGGTCAACAGGACAATGACATAATGCACATCCATCCTCCATATCAGGAAATGAAAACCTACCTACACAAATCCATATAGATGCACTCACTCTAGTTGGTATCAATGTAAAAATGTCCCCCAACAAAAACCAAGTTGTCAAGCACCCATTACTAGAATATTATATTCAGTCTATGATGTTAGGAGAGCTTCAACCAATTATACCCAAACATCCCTTAGGATTTCCCAACCAATTCGTCTCAACCATAGGCATTCCCCGGAGGATATCATGCTTTGCATTAGTGATTTCACAGTGATTGACAATAAAAAAATATAGCTCCCCCTCCACCTTTACATCACACGTATGGTGCAAAGTAGTGACACCTTCTTTTATATTTCATTTTGCATAACAATGTACTCAAATTTAGTTTTTGTATGTGTTTATCCCTTTACACTCATTATTTTTATATGTATTTCTTTTATCACTTAGAAGTATCCTTGACAACCCCACATCATTATTATGGCTTGTACTCTATAGTCCCATTGACCTACTTTGGTCACTTATGTACATGAACAAATTTGTCATATTTCATCTACTACACCTCCTTGAAGTAGGTGTGCAATTATTGTGAGTGGGCTCAAAAAAGAATCTTAAGCTACTATATCACTTAATGAACCCACTAAAGAAAACAAAGAAAATAGTAAATATCCAAGAAGAGAACAAGTCAAAAACAATAGGCTCCAATGCTCCTCCTCAATGCCCCAATTCTCCTCCTAATCAGTTCTCCTCCCAAGCAAGCAACCGAGCCCTCCATTTCTGACTCATGAATAATATTACCATATACCATAGGAATCCAAGGTTATAAGGAAGTGTGCAACATAAGGATCAATTCAAGGTATAACCATCCATGAGTAAGTTATCTCTAATGTGTATTTCCAATAAGATACAACCAAGGGTACACATTGCACCATGCAATTTTCCACATCATGCATGGTGTAAACACTTTCTAAGTAACCCCAAAAGCTAACGCTCCCTCTTTACAAGGAAAGTGTTTTCACCAACTCCAATCATCTCCCTGGACATCTCAACTAAGCTTACCATCTACAAATATGAATATATCACAGTCTTGGTATCAATCACTAGCCTCGAGAAAGGAACTATCACCCAAACATCATTCTCCTCCATCAATACATCACACCTCACCTCCTCAAAACCACTAGAAGTAGCTAATGCAATATGATTAACATATCTCCCAGAATACATACTTTCACTCGTCGAAGATCTGGACACTCCTACATGCTCCTATGTATCCTCACTTACTTCAATCACTAAAAGAGATACCTATGATATAAACGACCGTGCATCCTCATCAAACTCCACACCTTCGTTCATCACAATCTAGACCCTATCAGATTTATAAGTCTCATTGTATCTAATAAAAAAAGATATTATCAGAACATATCAAACCTCCCCTCTATTAGGGGCTTGACCACCTATGAATCTAAAGAAACATCACTAGACTATCAACAACCTACCAAACTCCAACATCCTCCATATCAACTTCATAAGATAAAATATTGAAACACCATCTCATGCGTTATTCAGGACTTGCTATAAGGATAATAAAATCTCCATATAGGACTAAGACAAGTGGATCAAAACTATCAAAATCAAAAATATAAAATGTTAGTACGAGTCATTCTCTCCTAACCTTGGCTAGGGAAACAATAAGAACAATCAAGCCACCAACTTCTCCTAGCTAGGAATCACTTCCAAGAAAAGCTAGTCATTCTACCAAAGATGCATATAGCAAGCATACACACCAACAAGTACTCTTTGGCATCTATACTTGCATCACACAAGTGTAAAAGAGAAAAACAAGATAGTATTCCACTATCTTCTCCACATCTAGCACTCCAAGTGGTCCTAGGGTTTCCAATACCACAAACATTAGTCTTATTCCCTCACAAAAACCACAAGAACAAGAGCTAGATTTTCTCCCCTAGGGTTTCTCCCAAACCATAGCTTCTTTCTCTTATTAAGGAAAACCCTAACCTTAACACCTTCCTTGCATCAACACAAGAACTCTACCCCAATAAACAAGAGTGCAAAGTACAATGAAAAATAATGGCATATCAATGATACCTATTTACTCAAGCTCTCACATCTCTAAGACTAGATAGATGTGATGATGAAAAATCGAACGAAAATAAATACACTCTCCTCCCTTTAGATAGAATGGGTGAGGGAGGCCAATGATAATAAAGTGGAAAATGTACACAAACAAATATCTCAAACAACATAACTAATCCCTCATTATGCCCACATGTGAACAAATACAACTCTAAGGTGACACATGTCAATATCCAAGGTAAGCACATTCATCAAGCAAGGCTCTCAAGGTGAGCGCTCCACAAAAAAAGGTCCAACACTATCCTCCAAAGGGATCCAACACTAAATTCTAATCCCTACACTCCTCCATGTCCACTACATCTCTGTGAACACTCCTTAGCCCAAGTGTTCTCAAGCCAAGCACAAGCATCCATCTAAGAAACCATGTGATTTAATGCTACCTAGGGCTCAATGCCCTCCTCCTAAATTCCCCAACAATCCTCCTCCAAATAGGTTCTCCTCCTAAGCATGCAACCAAGCCCTCCATGTGCACCTCATGAAGAATTTCCATATTCCACATAAGATTCTAGCCTCCTAAGGATGTGTGCCACATAAGCATCAAGTCAAGGTATAACAATCCATGAGTAATCTATCACCAATGTGTATGTCCACTAAGATATAAATAAGGGTAGGCATCACACCATGAACTCCACATTACATGAAGCACCTCCAAGCAATGTGTAAATAATTTTAGAGTGACACCAAAAGATAATAATGAGAAAACAAACATGTAATGGTCTACATCTTCATAGAATTTAAAGGAAACAAAGGACAAAAATACCCAAAAAGGAAAATGGCAATGTTAAAGAGCAAAGGATGGGAGTTTGACCTCTAAAACAAAAGCAAGCACATGAGCAGCACCAAAGAATGGGCCCACTAATAAATATCGAGGAAAAATTAAGAAAAGGTATACTCCACTAGATTAATTTAACTCCAAAAATAATTCTTGTGTTTTTCAATTGAGCCTCCATCTCCTTATATAGTTTATATTTTGCTTGATTTCCCTCTTTTAGGAGGCTTAACCCTCAAGTTAGGGTCTTTTTACCCTTTCCCTCACCCAATGGCAGCGTATCCCTTAAGTTAGGGAATTTTTCCTTTTTCTTTTTCCCAATGGACACATCTAACCTAATCGCTTCCCTCCTTGTTCCCATTAAAGCCCATTGCTCCCCTTTAGTTGGGGAATATGGCCTGCGGGGAGCCCCCTAAGCCATTACATCCCTCCTCCGATGGGTTTAAATGGGAGGGTACATGCCAGTCCTCCCTTCCTGAGATTTCTTGTCCTCAAGAAACCACAAACCAGGATGCTGCAAAATATGCTCACTCTCCCATGTGGCATCCTCTACCAGCCAATCTCCCCACCTGACACGGTAATCCCTGATCACTCCTCTCCTCAATCTCCTTTCTCATACATCCATAATCTCCTCGGGAGTCAACAACATTTGTCCCCTCTCATCTAGTGGTGGTAACTCAATGGGAGCAGTGACCTAGAGTCTGCACACCCTTTGGAGGCATGATACATGGTAAATACTGTGACCCTGGCTACCTGCGGTCAACTCCAACTCGTAAGATACCTCTCTATCTCTCTGAATCACCCTAAAGTAACCAAAGAGGCATGGCCTCATCCTCTCAATGCCACCTCTCCTCCATGGAGATAGTCTAAATGGTTGCACTTTCAAATACACCACATTTTCGATCTCAAATCTATGCTCCACCATGTGCTTGTCTACACACATGCTATGACGATCCTGGGTGGTCTATAAGATATCATGAGTGGTATCTCCACAATGCTCGCCCAAATGTAACCACTCAATCCATGACATTACGTGATCATGCAAATACCTCTCAATTCTTCGTCCCACTACCATCCCCTGACCAATTGTCTGAAGGTAATCACTAATGCGGGAAGTCAATATTGTGCTTGTTGATCTAATCAGCCTCCGCCTAGGAGTTAGATTTGTCATCCATGTTGTCAATGAGATCACCAAAAAATGTGTGAGCTATGTTGTTCGGTCAATCAATATGCTCTCTACCCTCAGTGGATCTATGATGTAGTAAGTCCATATGATCCCCTCTATAATGGACAAAGATTTTATCAATCCTTCCTTAAGAGTGTGCCCTGACCTTCTCATTTGCCAAGTTGTATACTCCCCCATATGTCCTGACAAAGTGTCTGTGAAGTCCCTCCATGCAAAACTCTCTTGGACCTGCTCATAACTTGTGAAGTCACCATGCTCCCAAGCTACTATGTATGATGTGTAGCACCCTGTTAAGCCCTAATATTGGCTCATTACCCCTTAATTGGGGCATATTAGATTAGTAATGTTATTTTATTTATGTCGGATTTAGGCCATTAGTTGTAATTTAGATTAGTAATGTTATTTTATTTATG
>ML817079.1:38192-61131 GCA_009831015.1 Picea engelmannii | reverse complement strand
GAACTCATGAAGGCCATTATGAATTTTTGGTCATGCCTTTTGGCCTTACAAATGCACCTTCCACATTCCAAGGGTTGATGAATTCCATTTTCAAGCCCAAGATTAAATCCTAGAGAATGCAAACTTGTCATCCCATGTGTGTCATATGTCAAGTTGTCAACAACTGTGATCTGAAGGTCCCATTCCAATCACAGAGAGGAACCATTGTGTTGATGATGCATCCCTCCAATCATCACCATTTGACAGTGATTCTAAGACTATGCCCTCCTCTCCTAGAACTCCCTATCTAGGATCATGTTCAACCTAGACACCTCAGTGAAGTCATCCCCTGTAAATCCATGGTTATCCTCGATGAGGGAAAAAAAAAACTCCACAAATCCTCTCACCTCATCCCCATCATGTTGTGGTTCCTTCACTAGCTTGGATCTGTCGGTCATCAATATCATCTAAAGCAACCCATCACCCCAATGAATTATGGGATCCCACCACCTCATTGGAAGTATACTACTCCCAATTCTAATGTTGAAAACTTTGTGCATAGCTCCAATAGAATATGAGACTCTCGTTGTGCACCCTATACCCTGATCACCAAGTCCCAATGGATGATCGTTGTTGCTTCTACGAAGCTACCTGTCTCACTCAACTAATTCTAGTAATCTTCCCATGTCCCACTGAGGGCATCAACCCACAATGAAAGATTCCTCGACAACTGCCTGTAAGAATGGAGGGTGACTAATGTGTTGGTCAACCTCAAGGGCATGACCAATATCTTCTAGTGATATCTGGGGACAAACCTATGAGTGTCTAGCTCCTT
The DNA here is from genome assembly GCA_009831015.1 of Picea engelmannii. Classification (NCBI taxonomy): domain Eukaryota; kingdom Viridiplantae; phylum Streptophyta; class Pinopsida; order Pinales; family Pinaceae; genus Picea; species Picea engelmannii. The sequence goes on along the minus strand of ML817079.1, from coordinate 60,317 downwards.
GATCCTCATCTGTTGACATCCTCGGTGAAGCTCGATTATCGAGGTGTATGTTTCTCCTTGAGTCTCACCCATCCACTCTCTGATCCTGGGTAACCTCAAATCAAGGGTGTGCTTGAGGACTCTGTCTGGAGGTCTCCCTGGCATAAATTATCCAAAGCTTCGTTGCCCACTACCATATGTCAATGAAGACCCCTGCATATTTTTGCACACCATTGTGTCTCTTTGTGTCATCTGGTGTCTTGTGCGCGCTACTGAGCCCAACACTTTGTTGATGATGGTTATATTTGTATCAAAAAGTGTGTCCATTCATGTCATGTACCTATCCACCCAATCCATGGACTCATATACTTCCTTGCAGGCTAGTCCACAAGGAAGGTTCTCGACAATATCCTAAGCCTCTAATGTGCTCTCTAGAAGAAAGGGCTCATGATCCCTAAGAGCGCAATCCAAACTCTTAGAGGCATGGTTGTTCCTCAGTACTGGCAACTTATAATTCTCCTCCTCTAAACTCATCACGAGAAGCTCCTCCCTCATATCATGAGTGACACGCACACCTGCTTGTATCTTGGTTGCCAACTATGATGGAGTCTCTACCATAAGTGGTGAAGAGTATACCAAGCTCAGCTGATAATGAAGCTCCTCAACCTCTCATGCCTTGTCCTCAACAAAATTGAGAGCAAGGTCCCTATCCATAAACAACGACAAGTAGTCTAGCTTTAGCTACTCTAGTGCTTCTTTGTCGATATGCCAATGGGAACTAGTGACTCCACCTACCACTCAATTGTGTCTCTCCTCTACCAGAGCTATATGCATAATATCCTCAATGAATCTGCGAGCTCCATCAGTCTTGGTCAATACCTATGTGATTCGATCCTCGGTCACCAACAAGCAATCCTCCAAGTCACACAATGTTAATGGTCTTTGTCCAACTGCATCCAAATGGTTTGGATTGTCATTTGTAAGAGTTCTCTCCTCACCATCATCACCCAATGCACTCGGTGCTACCATGTTATGATGGGACTCATGTGTGACATTGTCCTCCACACATGACTCATGTGAAGAAGGATCCACGTCCCCTGGTGATCTCTCAAACACCCCTCCTCCATCATATGTGGGTACCATCATTCCCTCATCATCATCATGGGTGTCATGAGTGGGATGGGATGTTGAATTCTCATCGTAGTTGGGTGCTAGCATACCCTCATCATCATAAGCATTCCCAACATGTATGCCATCAACTTGTTTGTCAAAGGTTTTGGTGTCATGGACCTCATAGGAAATTGTTAATGGTGTGTGAGGTGTTGTCGTGTCGGCATCCTCATAGTCAACATAGGTGGGACAATATTTTTTCCCCGCATCATGGTTGGATGCACACTCCTCCACATGGGATTGTGCTTTTTCCACCAATGGATCCCTCTACTCTTTTTACATATCTTCCTTCAATATTGGTCTTGTGCCATTGAAGGAATCATCATCTAGGTCTTCAGACTAGCTTCCATACTTGATGGTGCAATAGTCTCAAAAAGACATAGTTGCCAAAAACTCTTTATCCTATGTTAAATACTCTTGATAGTAAGGAATGTACTTGCCTATCGCTAGTTCCCACTTCATTTCATCCATGATCTCCTTCTTTGTCTTCATCTTTCCAAACTAAGTATGTTTTCCTTGACCTCGGTTGACTACTGCAGATTTTTGTTCCATTAAATACCCCTCGGGATGGCAAGATCACCAGCTCTGATACCACTGTAAAATCCCTAGGGTTTATAGGATAGAAAAAATATTAAACCAGCTTGCAAAAATTTATCTTTCACAATCTTTCCACCATAACATAAAACATGTCCCAATAACTAGCCATAGGATATCTTCAAATACTAAATCCAGCTCTGTCTAAGCATTAATATCCAGTAGTAAAACCCTCTAAAGGTTGTTGTGACAACTTTAACAAACCATGAATACTTAACAATGATTGTTCATAAGTAGATCATATGCAATGCTCCAGTCAAAAGGGTAACTTGGAATATTTATCATAATAATGAGTATTGTATTAAAACAAACAAAATAACGCTAAGGGTTGTTGTAGCAACTACATGATTACCCTAAAATGTCCAACATAACCTGAAGGAATATCTATTGGAAGGTATTTGTTTTCCCTCCTCGTTCTTAACCACTATCTACTGCATGAACTTAGTGCCATCCATCCACAAGTCCCCTGCCTTCTCTCCAATAGTATTCTAGCTCTTTTCCAACCTTCGTCCTACCAAATATCTTGTTGTAGTCCCTTCCAAACCCTTGGTCATGTGGGTGAAACAATTTGTTGTTTCCAAAGGGACCCTTGTCGCTCCCTCAGATGTGGTGATAGGCTTGGAGCAGCCCTCAAATCCCCCTCAGCCCTGCAAGAATAGGGGTGTGGCCCTCATCCAAAGGCATGGATCCACAGTTGGTGGGTTAAATCCCCTCCCAAAGGTACTGTAACAGGATCTACCTCCTTCGGAATTCCTAGGCTAGGATTTGATCCTTATTTTGTTGTAGTTACAATGGTTCTTGCAGATAATAGAAGACATAATAAGAGCAGACCTATCATAGGTTTAGCTAGGGTGAGAACAAGGCCCACTGAAACTCAACAAAGGATGAGGGTTTACCAACCCTCCAAAGGACTGACGCAATTGCCTCCAAAAGAAAAAAGAGAGAAATCCAAAAATAATTCTTGTGTTTTTCAATTGAGCCTCCACCTCCTTATATAGTTTCCATTTTTCTTGATTTCCCTCTTTTAGGTGGCCTATCCCTCAAGTTAGGGTCTTTTTACCCTTTCCCTCACCCAATGGTGGCTTATCCCTTAAGTTAGGGCATTTTCCATTTTTATTTTTTCCCAATGGACACATCTAACCCAGTCGTTTCCCTCCTTGTGCCCATTGAATCCCCACGACTCCCCTTTAGTTGTGGACTATGGCCTACGGGGAGCCCCTAAGCCTTTACATCCCTCCTTTGGTGGGGTTAAATGGGAGGGGACATGACAAGAAGGAACCAAAATAACTAAATTGACCTGAGGGAACTAAAAGAGAGGATAAAGGAAGGAGGAACACCCAAATGAGATTCTAGGACCTCTAATATAAGATAAGATAAGAAAAATTTATTAATATCCAACAAATGACCACAAAAGTAGGTCAGTGAAACTGTTGAGTACAATGATGTCATTACAAATCGGGAGCACCAAAATGCCTCTTATAAAAAGCAAGATACAGAAAGTAAAGTATGAATCTATGTTAAATCCTGAAAAACCCTTGACTCCAAGCACAAGCAACTACAATGGGAGGCGGATCTACAAAGGGGATGGATCCAGGAACTAGAAAACAAAATAATGATGATGTAGCTATATCAAGGTCTTCTAAATCCATCTCTCCTAACATCCAAGGATAAATGAAGAAAACTTGGTATTGAATGTTGTCCAGAGGAAGAGCTAGGGGGGAATCTAGATCGCCCACAAAATAACATGTAACGTTAAAATTTTCATGTTATAACATTAGAATTTAAGTTAATATTAAAATAGTGTTTAGAAAAATCACTTAGGAATAAATGAAAACACTTTGTCAAATTCCTTAGATAGCATCCTTTCCAATTCCTCAGCTAACACTTTATCAATTCCTTGGTTGACATCTTTTCCAATTCCTCTGTTGACACTTGTCAATTCCTTGGAGATGAATGAAGCAACCTCATGTTGGGAATTTTCAATGGCTATGAGAGAGACCAGAGGAGAATGCTAGGAAAGCTAATCCATCACTTGATGAATCTATTATAAAAACACAAAGAAAAGAACAAAATAAGCAAAGTGAAAAGAGGGGGACCAATGGAAGCAACGTGATAGAGGAGTGAAATACAAGCTTACAAGATATAAATAATGATAAGAGGATGTATATAAATTTATCAAACCTTTATGAGAAACAGGAACAAGAATAAAACAAGAAGTAGGATATCAAGCTTCTCCATTTCTTGAAAGACCCACAAAATTAATAAATAAGGAGAAGAAAGTTTTAGCAGGGGTGTCCCTAAAAAAAGAGAAAAAGCTAAAAATAGAGCAATAAAGGGAGAAAGGAGAAATTATTGCAAGGAAAAGGACATGTGAGTATAAGGGTCTGCAACAAAAATTTCATTGTTGGAACCAAGATATCAAGAGAGAGGAAACAAATCTTCCATGACTGAGGTAGTCAACATGGGAAACATTTAGGCAATAACAATGTTAACTAAAATAAAGGGAAAGGCCATAAGAAATGTGGCCCACCTAGGACAAGTGGAAGGTGGGAAAATAAGGTCCCCAAGGCAAGGAAAAAGAGGGCCTCTTGTCCGAGATAATCCAAAACAAACTAAAAAAGGGATCCATTAAAGCTTGAGTAGAAAAGGGAGGCTTTACCAATGGGAAAAGACAAGCTAGGAGACAAAGGGGGGTCATTAGTGAAAACAAAGGGTACCAAGAAGGGAAAGAGGGGAGGAAGAGTGAGAGTAGAATAATACCATGAAAGGAAAATAAAAATTGGGGAAAAACTAATATACCACAAGGAAGAATGCATCCAACCCACATATAATGGTTTAGATCCACAAGGACTGGCCAAAAGGGTGAACTAGATTGTGACACAAGGTGAAGTGACAAGAGCGGCTCTTGCCCAAGAGAATTCAAAACAAACTAAAAAGAGGATTCAAAAAATCTTGAGGAGATAATGGAGGCTTCACCAATGGAAAAGGACAAGCTAAGAGACAAGGAGGTGTTAGAATATAAGAGATGTGCTCGTTTTCACCATAGAAAATACATCAATATTGTCACCTAATCATAGGCACAAAATTCACCCACGAGCACCTTTAACCTCGACAGACAAAATGATTTTGGAAGCATAACAATAGTCAACCAAGGTATTGTACCTCTCTCCAACTCTAGTGTACCAAGTAGCAACAGCCAAATACCAAACAGAAAGTCCAAACCATAACCCAAGACTAAGTCACTAGTACAATAGTTGTAGTTCTCCACCAGTCATGTGCACCACTAGTCCTTATGCAGTTGTGAGTGAGTGAGACAAAATGAGCTCTAGCACCCTCTATTTATACTACTCCAACTCCCTTGACTGGGCCGACTTCCCTTCCTGGAGGCTAATAACTCAATGTTAATTAATCTCTTGAGTCGACTTGTCTTATAGGGTTATTATCCAACATTTTAGGGTTTTTCTTGCCTCCCAGAATATTCTAGTCTCATCAAGGTTACATGTAGAGGTTAATACCTTCCGAAGATACCATAATTATCAAAACTCCCTCATAGATAGGGAGGTATTAAAGGAAATGGTCTTGATCACAAACAGACCATTAAACTAGTAGCATCATCATAGCCACATAGGCTATCTCATTATCAAATCATGAGCACCATCATCACTATCTAGCTAGATAGTCTCCATGGCAATCAAAAAAATTCCATCCAATAGAACACAATTGTTTCTATTCATAGTAGTATACAACTACTATCCAGTGGTACACAACCACTCCTAGTAGCACACTGCTACTAACCAGTGACACAAAGTCACTACCAGTGGATCACATCCACCACAGTAGCATACAGCTACTATCCAGAGACATATAGTCTCTACAACAATCATACCATTTGATATCAACAATATCATGATACAAATTGAGTCATCTGGCCCATTCTTTCACTCACATATGTAATATCTGGAAGATCATCTACCCTTAGAAATTTAGACATCAGCCATGGGCTATCTAGACTATTCTTCCCAAGCATAGAAGAATAATTGTCCCTGATTTTTAAACCTGGACCATTCAACCTAACCGATTTGTTCTTCCATAACTAATCACAGTGCAACCTGGAGAGAATGAGTCTGCCCTAGGGAATGACTATCCCTGATTTTTGAACCTGGACCATTCAACCTAAATGGGACATTCTTCCGGTACTAATAATAGTGCAACCTAGAGAGAATGAGTCTTCCCTAGGGAATGACTATCCAGTCCATTTCCTACGAAAATGATTGTCATGCACCAACCTCCTATATTGTACCATTCTTCGAAACTGCTCACATATGTGAACTTCGAAAGAATGAATTCCCAAAGAAGTATACCATTCTTCTTGACCACTTCTCAGAGTGACTTCCAAGGAGAATGACTGTCCTAGACCATTCTCCTATACTAGCCACAAGGGGAATCGCTATCTATGGTACATCAGCAATCTATCAGGCCATTTTCATTACGAAAATCACTATCCATTATGGACCATTTTCTGAACTGGAAAATGATTGTCCGTTAGAAATCTTGGACCACTTTCTGGACTGGAAAGTGACTGCCCAACCTGGACCATTTTCTGAACTGGAAAATGATTGCTCATATATCAATAACATATCAATGATCCCTCCCAACCTGGAGAGCAATCTCTTCCCTTTCAACTAAGGGAGTTATCTCCACGATCCCCATCCTGTCCCTTAAGTATGCAAACTCTATTCTAGACAAAGGCTTTGTCAAAATATCTACTACCTGCTCATCTATAGAGATACATTGTAGTTTCCCTTATCCTTCCTGGACTTTATCATGAATAAAGTAGTATTTGATCTCAATATGTTTCGATTGGTCATGAAACACTGGGTGTTCCGATAACTTCATACAGCTTTGATTGTCACAGTATATTACGGTCGAATTTGGTACTTGATCAAATAGTCCAGAAATCAGCTTCCTCATCCATACTTCTTCGGTACATGCTTCACATGTTGAAAAATATTATGCTTCTGCAATGAGGAGTGCGACATTCTTGTGTTTCCTACTGGCCCATGGTATCATAGCAGATCCCAAGCTGAAACACATCCCTGAAGTAATCATTTTGTCTTTTGCACTCCCTACCCAATCTGAATCTATGAATCCATGAAGTTGTACATCACTAGTTAAGGTGTATCTTAAACCATAGTTTAACATCCCACGAATATATTTTAGAACATGCTTTGCAGCTATACAGTGCTCATGTCTGGGTTCCACCTGGAACTGGCTTAAAGTGTTTACAGCAAAGCAAATATATGGTCGAGTATTCACTAGATACATCAATGACCCAATCAATTGCCAATACAGGGACGGATCTACTATATCATAATCTGAGTCTCTTACTTTTCTTATGTTTGTGGTCATAGGAGTGGCCATGTATTTATAATCCATCATTCCAAATTTATGAAGGATTTTTACTGCATACTTTCCTTGTCCAAGGAAGACTTCACGACGCTTTTGTCATACTTTTGGTCCCAAGTAATAATGCATGAGACCAAGATCTTTCATATTGAACTTAGACGCTAACTCCTTCTTACACTAGGTGACAAGGGACTATGTTACACTGGGTGACAAGGGACTATGCACCTATCAAGAATAAATCGCCGACATACAACAGTAGAATCACAGGTGCATTTTTCACAAACTTGTAGTACAGATTTGGATCTACATGACTCTTAGAGAAACCAAGTCTTATTAAGTAACTTCCAATTCTGGCATACCAAGCTCTTGGAGCTTGCTTGAGTCCATAATGGTCTTTCTTTAATCTACAAACATGAGTGTCTATGGGATGTACCTCAAATCCTTGAGGTTGTTCAATGTGCACTTCTTCTTCAATTGCTCCATTGAGAAAAATTGTCTTTACATCCATCTGATGTAAACTCCATCCCATGGAAGAAATAAGGGACATAATGGCTCTAATAGAATTGTATATGGAAACGGGAGCAAAGGTTTCGTCATAATATTTTGCCTCCTTCTGGTCGAGCCCTTTAGCCACAAACCTTGCCTTGTATTTATTTATGCTTCCATCTATTGTATGTTTGATTTTGTAGACCCATTTTGAAGTTACCACTAATTTTTCCTTGGGTCTAGGCACAATTTCCCACACCTCATTTTTCATGATAGACCGGTATTGTTCTGTCATGGCTTCTTTCCAATGTTTCTTTTGAACTGCTTCTTCAAATGTGGTGGGTTCTTCATTTATAAGTTTTTTCATAGATGATGCATAGTTGGAGAATATTTTGGGATTATTTCTTTCTCTGAAAGTACCACTTGTATCTTTGAGCCTTTCTGCTTCTTATAGAGTAGCTTCAAGCCAAGATGGATGTTTTCTAGTTTTTGGTATATTTACTGATTCAATACGTCTGCATGGTTTCAACGGATGATCAAGTTGTTATAGTTCTTCATTCTGAATTTCTAGGAAACTGGTGCTTTCTTATTTAGGCTCTTCATATTCCTCTTCCATGGAGTCTTCTATAGACTTCTTGAAAGCCAAATTCTCATCAAAATTTACGTCTCTGCTGACTTCAATCTTATGTTGTTCTGGAATATAGATTCTATAGGCTTTGGAGGATTCACTATATCCAACAAATATGTCTTTCCTTCCTAAGGGTTCTATTTTCTTCCTTTTGTCCTTTGGGAACATGAATGTAAATGGGAAAACCAAATATTCTTAAGTGTTCCACACTAGGTTTATTTCCTGAGAAGACTTCTTCTGGAGTAATACCCTTCAATATGCGATGGGGACTTATGTTCTGAACATATATTGTTGGCATGGTTGCTTCTCCCCATAGGAACATGGATAGACTTTGATCATTCATTAGTGCCTTCATGGTCTCTTCAATGGATCTATTCTTCCTTTCTGCTACACCATTTTGTTGAGTATTATGAGGAATGGTTATCTCCCTCCTAATCCCTATTGATTTACAAAAGGAAAAAAAATCCTTGGATGTGTATTCTCCTCCATTATCTGTTCTCAAAGTCTTGATTTTCTTGTTTGTGAGGTTTTCTATTTCTACCTTGAATTCCTGAAACTTGTTGAAAACTTCATCCTTTGTCTTCAAGATATATAACCAAGTATTTCTTGAGTAATCATCTATGAAGGTTACATAATAAAGTGAACCTCCTAGATATTTGACTGGCATCGGACCACAAACATCTGAATGTATTAGATCTAGGATTTCCTTAGATCTATTATCGCTACTTGAGAATTCTTCTTAACATTCTTACCAAGTGCACATCCTCTACAAATTCCTTCATGTACAGATTGTAGTTTTGGTATTCCTACAACCATTTTCTTGAGGAAAGGTAATGCTTGATAGTTCATATGAGCATACCTTATATGCCAAAGTTCACTGGGATTGACTTCATCATGTACCAGAGCTTAATCATTTCGTTCTAGTAGCATGTATAATCTGCCTTCGCAAGTTCCAATAACTCTAGCATTCTCTATGTTGGAGTCTCTAGACCATGATAGTACTTCACCATCTACAAAGCCTATTCTATTTCCTATGTCTTCTAAGAAAGAGATAGATACAATATTCTTTTATAAACCAGGTACATATAATACATTACTCAAATGAACATTGTTACATGATTCCAATTTGATGGAGGCTTGACCAATTCCTTTGATTGGATAAGTGTTCTTATCTCCAAGCTCTACTTTGTGAGATGTCTTCTTTTCGTTCAGATTGGAGAGTTTGACCTGGTCTCTATTCATATTCCTGGAAGCTCCACTGTCAATTATCCACATGTTATCTTCAAGGGATCCTGCAAGAGTTGAATAGTGTAGACAATCTGCCTTTTCATTCATGATTTATGTTGACTGATATCTAGTCAAACTTTGATTTTGACTAGTCAAACATTGACTTTGACCCAAAATCTCAACCTTGACATTTTTGCCTTCTTAGAGTGCCAATAGGTGCACTAGACTAAGGCACACTAGGATATCCTCTCCTTGGTCAAAACGCTACATCATAAAGTGTTGGGCAAAAGGTATAGGGTTTTGCAACTGCACCTGCTAGAAAACCTAGTGGCAGTGCTTCATTAACTCAAGCTACTAGAAACCCTAGCGACAGTTCTTCAATGATATTTATAACGTATGGATTATCTTCCTTCCAGTGGTTAGACTAAATGAAGGAGGTATGGTACCATAACTTGTTATAATGTAAGAGATGTGCTCATTTTCACCATAGAAAATATAGCAATATTGTCACCCAACCATAGGTACAAAGGCCATCCCCAAGCACCTTTAACTTTGACAGATAGAATAATTTCAGAAGAAAACCAATAATCAACCAAGGTAGCATACCTCTCTCTAAGGATAGTGTACCAAGTAGAAACAAACAAAGACCAAACATAAAGTCCAAACCATAACCCAAGACTAAGTCACTACTGCAATAGTTGCATTTATCCACCAGTCATGCACACCACTAGTCCTTATGCAATTATGAGTGAGTGATACCAAATGTGCTCTAGCGCCCTCTATTTATAGTGCTCGACCTCACCTGATTGGGCCGACTTCTCTTCCTAGAGGCTAATAACTCAATATTAATTAATCTCTTGAGCCGACTTGTCGTCTAGGGTTATTATCCAACATTTTAGGGTTTCTCTTTCCTCCCAGAATATTCTAGTCTCGTCAAGGTTACACGTAGAGGTTGGTACCCTCTCACAGCTACCATAATTATCAACATAAGGCCCATTAGTTAAATGGAAGGGGAGAAAACCAAGAAGGGAAACATGGGGGGAGATAAATATGATAATACTAGCATGAAATGAAAAGAAAAAGGAGAAAGAGGTGATCTACCACAAGGAAGACTGCATCCAAATCACAAATAATGTTTTCAACCCACAAGGAGCAACCAAAAGGATGAACTAGAATGTGACTTAAGGTGGAATGATATTGGAGTTTCTAAAAATGTAACAAAAATTTTGGGAGCCAAAATACTTGCCACACAAAGGATGGGATGAGTCGAGAGCTAACCTGAGCCACTTAGTGTCCAAGCCTAAGCTCAAGAAAAAGAAAATTTGTTCCATAAAAATAGGGTTTATTGATATAGGTTGTTGGATTAGTGGTTGTTTCAATAGCTTTGGTTTTGTTCTTAACATGTTGAATGCGTATTTCATGGTGTGAGAAAATAAAATTGTTCGTTTACCCTAACTCCTTGTTGATGTGTTTTCCTGACACCCATAAACTAGGTGATTGGGGTGCATATTTGAACCTATGTCTCTTTCAACTAGAGACCAAAGTTTTCAAAATTTGAAAGTGTTAGCTAGCCTTCACCTATTTATCATGAAGACCCAACAAGTTTTAAGAATTCAGAATCAATGTTGCAGTTCTTCTTCACGCAAGGCCAACAAGGATGGTTTTTCCTTTGAAAAAAAAGAGAAGAAAAGAAAAATATACTAAAAGAAGGAAATTGTTTATATCCATATTCTCACTAAATAGCCCTATGTGTCAGCTGTAGAAATTTGAGGTACTATGAGGCTGCCAAAACATTTTTTTCCTTGACCTGAAATTTGGCTCTAAGTTTCAATTTCCAAAATTGTCCTTTATTGTTGTTTTAGGACAACAAACAGTCAAGTAACTTTCTGCTCATAATTATTATGGTTAAGTGCTCTTTTGAGGTGCCCTTGCAAGTGTTTTCATACCCCAATGTTAGCACATGCAATATACTCAAAACAAATGACGCTCCTCTTGATCTTTACAAATCTAACAAGCCGATCTATACTCTAAGAATGCATGAAATGAACACAAGTATTTTTGGTCAACATAACCCTAGATAACCCCCCCCCCCCTCGGGGAAAACCAGTTTGGAATGAAAGTATATATAATGATGATCTGTGAATACAATAAGTAATCTAATACAATAGAAACTCCTCAGGAGAAGCTTTGGATTTCCAAGAAGAGAAATGTGCCTAAGCTTAGTGTGCCCTCTTCCCTTGTTGCTCTATCCACTGAAGTGATGCGYCCTCCTTCCTCCTTGGTCCAATGAATAATCCATTCCATAAAAATGTGCTCTTGTGTGTCTCCTCCAACATGAGCCAAACAAATCTGAGATAGCACAAGTCCTTCTATTACCTACTGGTGGTGTGCCCTCCTCCACAAGTACGCCCTCCTCCAAGAAATAACCAATACCAACAAATAATGAGGGCTTAAGCCTCCATGATCCCTCCATGAAATATGGTTCCCAATATCTCCTCTCCCAATTCTTCCATTCTCATCCTCTTTCCCTTCTCCAAACTCTCTTGGTGAACATACAAGTGAATGAGCCTCCAAATTCCCTATGTGCCCTTCTTAAGGAATCATAAGGAAACCTAAAAATTGGATGGCTAAGATCATCCCAAGTCATCCCTAATCAATGGTTGAGATCTCTCAAAAATAATCCCAACTCAAAACCCACTTTGGTTTAAGTTTCCATAATTCACTTTATGTCCCCCAATTCACCCACAAAGTGAATTAATAGTCACTTTTAACTCAAGTGACAAATTTCACCCTTTTGACTTAGGAAAATGTCAAAGTGAAATTCGACATAAAGTATAAGGCACAATGGCTCAAATATTTCCCTCTTGTGGTTAGAGACCCACAACCACGAGGGGACCAGTTTCCAAGGTACCCAAATCTCAACACTCCCTCTTACCGAGAAAAGTGTTATTCACCCCCAATCTCATCCCTGCAGTGGACATGGTTTCTCGCTAGAAAATACACGGTGAGTATGGTTGTAGCCTGATAATCACAGGTGGTCTCTGACATAAATATGTGCAACTTGTTTGATCTATAGATGGAAGTGCATCTCCACCTATCCAAGATCAACTAGATCTTCGCATCACACCAAAGATCTCAACCTTGGTCTCTCACCAAATATTTCTACCTCATGGCATCTCACCAATGGTCACTACTCTTGGCATCTCACCAAGAGTCACGTATCTTGAAATCTCACCAAGATTCTCCCCTCTTGGCATCTCACCAAGAGTTTTTGGATCTTTGCATATCGCCAAGATCCTCAACTTGATCTCTCACCAAGTGACTTCCACCTAAAGTGGAACCTGAACCTGACTTGCTCATCTTCGTAGCCAAGTGAGGCTCAAGCCTCTGTGGTGCCCTATTCCTCCTCCTCATCAATCTTTATTTCTCTAAACCCCCTGCACCAACCCTTTGTCTCGACAACTCTAAAACTAAATTTGTCCTTGGTGAACAAGTCACCCCTGAAGATGGTGTCGTCAAAAACTGAGTCTGGGCTCCCTTCGAATCAATACTCTGAGTCAATAGGTCCTCCTCAAATTTGTCTCCCCACCTGCCACTGGATGGTGCATATATTGACGAACAACAAATGACGAATGCACACTCTCACGTAAACTAAGCATAGAACTCCTCCTCCTCTGTTGTCGTTGTAGTACCATCATGATGCTTCTTCTTCTTCTTCTTGCGACATTGGCATGCATAGTGACCCATATATCCACAAGCAAAGCATTTCACTGTGCTCATGTCTCTCTCTTTCCCACCACCACTCTGTTATGGTTTGACCCCTCCCTTGGGACCCTGTCTAGCACCTCTGTCGGTCTTCTTCTTATTCTTAGTCCATAGAGCAAGGTCCTCATCACCCTGTGAAAAATGTTGTTGTCCTCAAGATCATGGGCTACATCTTAGCTCCTCCTGTACGAAGTCATCCCAAATTCTCTCACAAGTAGGCATGACCTCCTGGGCTACAATGCCTCGTACAAATGAACCCCAAGGTTTGGTAAAGTTGCTCAAAGTTTTCCTCACCAAGAAGTCAAGATCCACAATCTCCTCGACTGTGGCCAACTTGTCTTGAATCTGTGTAAATCTGCCTAGGTATGATGTCACTGACTCATAATAGAGCATATGAATTCCCCTGAGATTGTCCTGCAAAACAATATTTTGATTCTGGATGGGTCTCTGGTAAACCTAAGGCATAGTCTTTCCCATTCAAATGGGGTATGATGTGGTCTCTCACTGTACCAAAAATAGTCCTTTTCACCTTGGTGTTTTGCTTCCTGATATCTGCATCCAACAATGGTGATGAAGAAGGTGCAGGAGGAATCACCACGAGAGTTTGAACTATATCCCATAGTTCAAGATCCTCCAAGATGAAAGTGATCCTAGCCTTCCAAGGGGACCAGTTGCTAGCTCTGTCTAGCCTATCCTCTGCCTACATCTAGGACATCGACATGGTTGTCCACTAAATCTCACATCAATGCTAACATTGCACAAGAGTATTATCTCACTCCTGTCAACACAGGTGTGAAAAGAGGCATTCAAACTACAACCTCACTCCTGAGAACACAGGTGTGAAAAGAGGTTGTCCAATACAGCCTCACTCTTGTCCACACAGGTGTGAAAAGAGGTTTTCCAAATCAGCCTCACTCCTATCGAAATAGGTATGAAAAGAGGCTAAAAACACAAGTCCAAAACAATCCTACATGTTATCCAACAAATCTCCCCACAAGTTGTCCACTATCTCTGCCAACAAGTTGTCCAAAAATCTTCTAACAAGTTGTCCAAAAATTGCCAACTGTATGCTCCCAAAAATCAACAAGTCCTTTCCACCAAGGGATCTAATACCATGTAGAAACTCGAGGTGCTATGAGGCTTCCAAAACACGTTTGTCCTTGACCTGAAATTTGTCTCTAAAATCCATTCTCCAAAACTATGTTTTGTTGTTGTTTTAGGACAACAAACAGACAAGTAACTTTCTTCTCGTAATTTTTATGGTGAAGGGCTCTTTTGAGGTGCCCTTGCAATTGTTTTCATACCCCAATGTTAGCACATGCAATATACTCAAAACAAATAACACTCCTCTTGATATTTACAATTCTAACAAGTTGATCTATACTCTAAGCATGCATGAAATGAACACAAGTATTTTTGGTCAACATGACCCTGGATAAAAAAAAACCGGGGAAAGCCAGTTTGGAATGAAAGCATATATAATGATGATCTTAAGTAGTGAATACAACAAGTAAGCTAATACAATGGAACCTGATACAATAGCAACTCCTCACGAGAATCTTTGGAGATCCAAGAAGAGAAATGTGCCCAAGCTTAGTGCACCCTCTTCCCTTGTTTCTCTATCCACTGAAGTGATGTGCCCTCCTTCCTCCTTGGTCCAATGAATAATACCTTCCACGCAAATGTACTCTTGTGTGTCTCCTCCAACATGAGCCAAACATATATGAGATATCACAAGTACTTATATTACCTGCTAGTGATGTGCCCTCCTCCACAAGTGCGCCTTCCTTTAGGCAATAACCAATACCAACAAATAATGAGGACCTAAGCCTCCATGATCCCTCCATGAAAGATGGTGCCCAAGCTATTCTCTCCCAATGCTTCCATTCTCATCCTCTTGCCCTTCTCCAAACTCTCTTGGTAAACATATAAGTGAATGAGCCTCCTAATGCCCTATGTGCCCTTCTTAAGGAATCATGAGGAAACCTAAAAAGTGGATGGCTAGGATCATCCCAAGCCATCCCTAATAAATGGTTGATTTATCTCAAAAATAACCTAAACTCAAAACCCACTTTAGGTTAAGTTTCGATAGTTCACTTTATGTCCCCCAATTCACCCACAAAGTGAATTAATAGTCACTTTTCACTCAAGTGACAAATTTCACCCTTTTGACTTAGGAAAATTTCAAAGTGAAATTAGACATAAATTATAAGGCACAATGGGTCAAATATTTCCCTCTTGTGGTTAGAAACCCACAACCACAAGGGAGCCACTTTCCAAGGTACCCAAATCTCAACATCAGCTTCATCCAACATTTTACGAAATCTAAAACATAGGTCATATGCCTAAGATATGTCAATTTCTCCCACATTTTGCAATACCTCACTCCTCTCTATACTACTTCCTCTCTACTCTCCATATTCATTCATTTTCCTTACTCTTCATATTCCTTTACTTAGTCATTTTTCATGAATGTGGATACGGGAGACCCCCGTTCACCCATCCCTTAACATCCTACAACATGCATTTCTGCAATCCTCAATTTGCACCTCCATTTCTGCATCACCCAAATTACACGCTCATGACTTAGCCAATTTTACTGATTTTTATAGTTAGTTTATTTCTTGACTTTTTGAATGTGGGATCAAATTTACTAAGTTATACACTTACCCCACAACCCGCATTCCCACAACATTCCTAGAAATACTGCAACCTCCCCATTTCCCTCTTTCTACGTAATCCTATTTTTCAATACTATTGTTTCATGAAATTATTCATTATATTCCTAAGTTTTATCCCCCTCCCCCCTCTTTTGGCATATTGGGACACGTGGTAGTGAAGTGGACCTATCACATCAAGAAATGTGGCAGTGAAGTGGACCTATCACATTAAGAAATGTGGCAGTGAAGTGGACCTATCCCTCAGTGACACTTGGATAATATTTTGTGGACACTGATTACTATGCAGTGACTTGGCATGATGATTGGGCGATGAGGTGGCAGCCAAAAGCTATATTATGCACAAGATACGCAAGGTTCCATAGTTCTCTTTATTTCACACACAAGTAATATGGGTATGCATTTTGATTATAAACATGATATGAGAAGTATTCCCTGATGCATGTGGGATAAATGAGGTGGATTAACAAATCAATGGCTCAGAATTCACATGGAAAGATCAATGACAGCTGAGTGTCTATCTTCTGGAGGCCATAACTTTTGATCCTGATGTCCAAATTGAGAAAAAAAGAACTTGTTGGAAACCTAGAGACATAAATAACACTTTGGAATTGGTTTCCATGGTTGGAATCATAACTATTATGCCCTAAAAATTAAATTACATTCAAAACTATTTTCTAGCTTGGCAGCTAATTATTTTTAGAAAATGGTTTATTTGAGAACTTCTAGTGTAGGTCCCAGTTGATGGCATGAATATCTAAGTTCACATATACAAAGGGGAAAATAAAACCCTAACTCTAACCCTAAATAAGCTTCAATAAGATGAAGAGAAGCTTATAAAAGAAGATGTAAAAGGCATTCAAAGGTTCTAGTTGAGAGTTTGCAAGAAGCAAGTTTTGTCTTTCCAAGATTTTGTGAATTATCCTTCTTAACTTTCTCCCTCGTCTTTATTTCTGCTTGACTCTTTCCATTAGTTTTTCCATGTATGTTTGGAAATAAGAAGATCTAGGTCTGATCATCTCTTTCTCTATAATTTCCCTTTCCAAATAGGAGCTCTAGAGAGGAGGCTTAATGGTCTAAACTGCCCCATTAGACTATAGTCGGGGCCAACGAGGGGTAAACGGGGTTACTAGAGGGTACTCCAGTCACAGGTGTTATATTTGGAAAGTGGCATTGAGCTAAAAAGGGTTAAAAGCGCTTTTAAGTCATTATGAGCTAAAAATAGAAGTCAACGGTGAATTAGGGTTTCAGCAGTGATTTAGGGTTTTGGAAGTCAACAATGAATAGGGTTTCAGCATGATTTAGGGTTTTGGAAAGCTATAAAGGAAGGGTCAGTGACCTAATTCATCATTATGCAGATTATGACTTTTCATTGAGGATAAGAGGCACATCTCAGGAGAGATAGTTCAGTGTATTCCAGGAGGAAGACACCAGTTGGTTGATTTTGGTGTTGAAAGACACACCCTAGTCATCGGAAAGATCATCCAAGTCTTCCATCATTCTTCATTGATTCCGCAGTGCTCCCATATTCCAGGTATTATATTTTAGTTGATTATTTGTATTCCGGCTAAGATCCTTTTGTCTTTTGATCTATCCGAGTGTTGTTATTTTAACCAGCCACAGTTGCTTATTTTTACTCCAGCTAAGATCTTTTGTTTGTTGATCTAGTCGAATATTGTCAGTTTATTCAGTCGCATTCGGCCATTTTGTAATCCACAAAGATATCATAATACAAAATTTGCAGTCCTTTGTCACGTTTATTATTTGTATGATCATTTAGATGTTGTAAACCTTTGATCCTACACACACATTAGCATTGTTTCCTAGACTAGCCAAGTCAAGGACATTTCAATGGTATCAGAGCTTTAGTCCTGTCGGCATGTCACTAAAGACAATGAGTGCAGCATAAGACCCAAAGGGTTGTGAACACATAGGTGATGGATATGTCACTTACAACGGGAATCAGGAAAGAAGGCATAGGCCTGATTTTCCCCCTTTTCCTCCTAGCTCAGAGGAAGAGGAAGAGGCACATAGAGAAGCAGAGAGAAGGTCAGAGCGTGAGGCTGAGCACAAGGCAGAGAGGATGCTAGGAGATAGATATGAGTGACTAGAGGGCAGTGGCAAGGCCCCCGTAGATCCAAAGGTAGCTTTCATGCAGGTTATCAACGATATGTTAGCTAGTCAATGGACCATGTCTCAGTCCTTGGCACAGGTGGTTGATAGATTGGCTAGAGTGGGCACCCCAGATACATAAATCATGCATGCAGCACAGGGGAAATTGGGAGCAAGCTGTAGACCCCAGTCACCCTCTTGCACATACACCTCTACGAATAGGATTCCCAGACCCTTGTTTCCCAGATTCCAAAGGGAAACCCTGGTAGCAGCACCGCCACCGATAGCACAGAGGCCACCCACTCATGCCGACGACATTGCAGAGTATAGGAGGGAGTATGCAGCATTGGGTCATGACTTCCATCAGGACATGACCTTAGTCGAGTACTGTGGACTCAGACTCAGGAACCGCCCAAGAGAGCCGCAGAGGGGAGGACCACAACAACAGTAGGGGCATAACCTCGATTTCATCTGAAAAGTTTGGAAACTCACCATCCCTTCTTTCGACAGATCGTCCAAATACCCCACCAAAGCTTGGGTACAGAAGCTAGACACGTATTACAAGCTCAACCAGATGACCGAGACAGAGGCCATCAGTTTTGTGACCTTACACTTGGAGGGTGAGGCACACGAGTGGTGGTATCATGGACTGGTGACATTGTGTCACAGTCGCATCACCTCCTATAGGGATTTTACAGATAAGCTCATGGACAGGTTTGATAGGAAGGATCCTGAGATACACTTCAAGGATCTAGCCCAGTTGAGACAAACTAGCACAACAGAGGCGTTCATCACAGAGTTTCAACAGGTAGTCGTGGCAGTGACAGATATATCAGAGCCCAGGCTGATCATGCTATTCACAGAAGGACTCACGTAACCTTTGAGAGGATGGGTGAAGGCATACAGACCTCCCACTTTGTAGGATGCCATCCTTCACACTCAAGATCTGGTAGACTCAGTGCCAAAGACTAAGACTTTCTCCAAACCATTTTTGCCCGAGAGGGATCGAGACAGGAAATCATTCTAGAGAGAATGGAAGGGCAAGGAGAAGTTGGATGATGAGACTAGGTGAGAGCTTATGAGGAAGAAGATTTGCTTCAGCTGCAGAGATCCTTGGGTCCCAGGCCATAGGTGCATGGGGAAGGGAGAGATTCATTATATTGAGGTAGCAGCAGACAACGTGGACAGTGAGGAGGAGGAGCAGGACATTGGATCCACTAGTTCAGAGGAGAAGTCAGCACCAACAGAGGAGAAGCCTCCCCGTTGACCACCGACACCGGTAGGAGCCCATCCTCCAGTAGTCCCACAACCGCTAGAGCAGGATAACAGGAGGAAACCAACAAAGGGAAGAGTCATAGCGACCCTTTCTGGTGTTCCCAGGTATAATACCCTCCATATCAGAGGGATTATTCAGGGGCAACGGGAAATCGCCCTGATAGATGGTGGGTCCACCCACAACTTCATTGACGCTTCACTAGTATCGAGACGGGCACTTCAGACAAAGGAGTTTGAGGGGTTTGATGTTGCGGTAGAACATGGCCACACAGTGGAGTGTCTAGATAGAGTTACAAACTTAGATATGAAGTTAGGCAACTACACAGTGAGAGACACATTTTATGTGGTTGACCTATCGGACACAGATGTGGTGTTAGGAGTTCAGTGGATGAATACCTTGGGAAAAACCACTACCAACTACCAAACCTTGGAAATGGGATTCAGAGATCAGGATGGGAAGAAGGTTGTTCTAAGAGGTATGTCAACAGGAGCACCCAGGACAGTTTCATCCAAGAGGATGGAGAGGATATAACTACCAAACCTTGGAAACGGGATTCAGAGATCAGGATGGGAAGAAGGTTGTTCTAAGAGGTATGTCGACAAGAGCACCTAGGATAGTTTCATCCAAGAGGATGGAGAGGATATTCAGACATGGGGACGTAGAATATGTCGTAGAATGCTTGACCACTACTCAAAAGGATTCAGAAGGTCGAAAACAATACCATACAAAGATCAAGAATTTATTAGGACAACATCAGTAGGTCTTTGAGGCAATTCCACCAGGGAGACCACCTGATAGGGGGTTTGAGCACACCATTGAGTTGGAGGAGGGGGGAAAACCTATGATCACCCCCCCTATCATCATCCTAGGAGGTTCAAGGATGATATAGAGAAGGCAATCAAGGAATTGTTGGCAATGGGACACATCAGACCGAGCAGCAGCCCATTTGCTTCTTCAGTTGTCGTAGTTCTGAAGAAGGATGGCACCATGAGGATTTGCATTGATTACCGATCCTTGAACAAGAAAACCATCAAGAACCGGTACCCTATCCCACGCATTGATGAGTTGATGGATGAACTGCATGGGGTAGTTTGCTTCTCAAAAATTTATCTACACTATGGATATCATCAAATCAGCATCTGAGAGAAGGACATAGAGAAGATGGCATTTCGATGTCATTTTGGACACTTTGAGTTCCTGGTTATGCCATTTGGGATAACCAATGCACCCGTTACATTCCAGTCTTGCATGAACCATATATTCAAGGATCAATTAAGGAAATCAGTCTTGGTTTTCCTCGATGACATCTTGATCTATAGTCGGTCATGGCAAGAGCATATGAGGCACATGGATGAGGTATTGAGCATCATGGAGGCATGGTCATTATATGCGTAAGAATCCAAGTGTGAGTTCAATATGACAGAGTTTCTTTACTTAGGCCAAATCATCAGTGCATAGGGGGTACAGGTGCACCAAGACAAGATCAGGGTCATTTTGGATTGGCCAAAGCCCAAGAATGTGACAGAATTGAGGAGCTTCTTCAGGCTGTACAGCTATTACAGGCGGTTCGTCCGGGGTTTTTCTTAGTTTGGAGCACCGCTGACAGATCTTACCAAGCATGGGACCTTCATATGGACCGACAAATCACAGGAAGCCTTTGATCACATGAAGGAAGTCATGGGAACTTGTCCAGTGTTGGCACTACCAAACTTCACCTTGCCATTTTTACTAGAGTATGATGCATCCGACGAAGGGATCGGTGCAGTTTTGATGCAAGGAGGACACCCCATTGTATTCGAGAGATAGAAGCTTAGTCAAACTGAGAGGTTGTACTCCATTTATAACAAGGAAATGTTCGCAATCATGCATGCCTTGACCAAGTTTAGACAATATTTGGTGGGTAGCAAATACATGGTCAAGACCGATCACAACAGTTTGAAGTATTTCCTTGAGCAGAAGGACCTCAGTGAGCGCCAACAGAAATGGGTGACGAAGGTACAGGAATTCTAAGTTGACATAGAGTATGTCAAGGGGAAGAAGAACATTGTGGCCGATGCACTATCGATGAGACCTACAACATGTTCTTTGATGGAGATTTCAGCAGATTGGAAATCCCACTTGTTAGTGGAATATTCCAAGAACAAGTTCGCTTGTGAGGTGATGGATGGGAAGATACAGGATGACCGGTATAGGGTCATTGACGATGTCATATTTTACAAGGATAGAGTCTACTTGGTGCCAGATTCAGGGCTTAAGAAGAAGATCCTCACCGGAGTTCATGATTCACCTCTAGCAGGCCATCGGGGGTTTTTCAAAACCTACAGACAGATCAGAGAGAGGTTCTCATGGAAGGGCCTCAAACAAGATGTTATGAGACATGTCAATGAGTGTGTGAATTTCCAAGTAGAACAAGTCAGAGCATGCTCTTCCAGCAAGGCTACTTCAACCACTCCCAATTCCAGAGCAGAAATGGGAGAGTATATATATGGACTTCATCACGAGTCTACCCAAGGTCAAGGGTAAGGATTGTATCTATGTAGTGGTCGACAGATTGACCAAGTTTTCTCACTTCTACGCCATACCGACAGAGTACAGCGTAGTTCAAGTAGCTGATCTTTTCTTCAGGGAGGTCTTCAGACTTCATGGGTTGTCGAAGAAAATCGTCAGTGACAGGGATAGTCGGTTCATAGGGACATTTTGGAGAGAGTTGTTTCGGTTGGTGGGGACAGAGTTGACACCTAGCACTAGCTATCACCCTCAGACAGATGGGCAGACTGAGATTGTCAACAAGTGGGTTGAAGGGT
>ML817079.1:12230-38142 GCA_009831015.1 Picea engelmannii | reverse complement strand
AGGAACTATGTAGGAGGACAGCAGAGAACGTGGGTAAAGTGGTTACATTTAGGAGAACATTGCTACAACACCACCTTCCACATGTCCATTGGTATGACACCCTTCCGAGCATTGTACGGATATGATGTTCCCACTTTGGTAGACTTGGTCTTCGAGGAGAGCATATCTCCCAAGGCCAAGGATTGGATCATATAGAGTCAAGAGATTCTCAAGTTGTTGAAAGAGAACCTACAGACGACGCAAAACTGACAGAAGATAAGTGCGGATAGGCACAGGATAGAGCACAGCTTTGAGGTTGGAGATTTGGTTTTCTTGAGACTCCAACCCTACAGACAGTCATCTCGGAAGAAGAGTGGGGTTGAGAAGCTCAAGCCCAAATTTTATGTTCCTTATAGGATCATGCGCCGAGTAGGCGAGGTTGCTTACGAGCTAGAGCTTCCAAAGTGGAGCAAGATTCATAACGTGTTCCACATGTCTTGCCTCAAAAAGGCAGTGGGACAATTCATTAGCACATCAGAGGATCTTCCCCCGTTGGATGAGAAGGGACAGTTGGAGTTAGTTCTGGAGGAGGTTTTGGAGTTCTGGGAGCGGAAACTAAGGAGAAGGGTCATCAGAGAGTGTTTGATCAGATGGAGAGGGCTTCCAGTAGAGGACACTACTTGGGAGAGCGAACAGGTGTTGCAGCACCCTGGACTGGTATTGCTTGAGGACAAGCAATTTCAGGAAGGGAGGACTGTAATGTCCCTTTCCAAATAGGAGCTTCAGAGAGGAGGCTTAATGGTCTAAACTGCCCCGTTAGACTATAGCCAGGGCCAAAGAGGGGTAAACATGGTTACTAGAGGTCACTCCAGTCACAGGTGTTATATTCGGAAAGTGACATTGAGCTAAAAAGGGTTAAAAGCGCTTTTAAGTCATTATGAGCTAAAAATAGAAGTCAACAGTGAATTAGGGTTTCAGCAGTGATTTAGGGTTTTGGAAGTCAATAGTGAATTAGGGTTTCGGGATGATTTAGGGTTTTGGAAAGCTATAAAGGAAGGGTCAGCATCATAATTCATCATTATGTAGATTATGACTTGTCATTGAGGAGAAGAGGCACATCTCAAGAGAGATAGTTCAGTGTATTCCAGGAGGAAGACACCAATTGGCTAATTTCGGTGTTGAAAGACACACCCTAGTCACCAGGAAGATCATCCTGGTCTTCCATCATTCTTCATTGATTCCGCAATGCTCCCATATTCCGGGTATTATCTTTTAGTTGCTTATTTGTATTCCAGCTAAGATCCTTTTGTCTTTTGATCTAGCCGAGTGTTGTTATTTTATACAGCCACAGTTGCTTATTTGTACTCCGGCTAAGATCTTTTGTCTATTGATCTAGTCAAGTATTTTCAGTTTATTCAGCCACATTTGGCCATTTTTTAATCCACGGAGATATCATAATACAAACTTTGCAGTCCTTTGTCGCGTTTATTATTTGTATTATCATTTATATGTTGTAAACCTTTGATCCTACACACACATTAGCAGCATTTCCTAGACTAGCCAAGTCAGGGACATTACATTCTCTAAATTCTTCTAGTCATTTTTCATGATATTCCAAGTCCTGAGGAGCAAAATCCCTTGTAAAAAATCAAATGCAGTTTAATTTACTTTATCTAATTTTCATTGAGATCTTGTTGAGGTTGTTATGCCAATCTTATATTTCAGACATTGTTAAACTTGTCACAATTTGGATATTATTATTAATTTCTCTTACAAATAGTTATTCGGGGCATTACATTAGTTATTTCTCAAACTTTGAGTCTAAAGTGTGAGATTTCAAATGTGTGTCTATCAAAATATTTTTTTGAGTTTTAAAGAAATGATCATCTTAACTTTTTTGATGACCTGTCCAATTATTTTCCTTTCATATTGCAAATTCATAGCTAATTCTGAATTCGTATTATTTTAAAAGGAAGGAAAAATATTTGTTGAAAGCAAACTCCAAATACAAGTCTTTGCAAATATTTTTTTTCTTGAATAAGATGATGAGCTTGAAGAGTACATTTGCATATAAGAGTTTGTCCATCTTTATAGAGGATTTGTGTTGGAATATTTGTTGGGGTTTCCTATTGCATGCATCTAAGTTAAAAAGAACAATCTTACATATATCACGAAAGAGGAGTGCCACCTCTATAGAAACGAGGAGAGTATTTCTTGTTCCCCATGGGATTTTCTCTCAATGTTGGTCATTTCCCTTGACAAAAAAAATGATTAACACTCCTCTCTGATGAGACTAGTTAGTGTATTTAAACTAGTGCATGAAAGTAAATGTAGAGGGAAGCGAGAGTGATTCTTTCATGTTTCTTTAAGAAAAACACAAAACAAAATACAAATAAAATTGGTTCCTTAACCTATTGTACTCGGTGAGCTCAATGGCTATTTGTTTCCTATGGTTCATTAATTTCATTTTGCAAAGTAAAGTAATTAAACTATGAAAAGGAGTAAGGGAGAGAGGACCCTTCATGAAGGTACTTTAGGAGGCCCTGTGAAAGGTGCACTATAATGTGATACAAAAGCATCTATGTGAGTGGAATGTAGGGAGGTCTTGTGGTGAGAGCATGTGCAAGGGAAACTCTTGTGGAAGGAGGATATGATAGGTCTTGTGAGAGAGTTTATTGGAGAAGTTTCATGGGGACCTACATGAAAGGTGAGTTATAAACTTGATTTGAAGTACAACTGTAAAGAAGGGTTGGTTGATTACTATTAGCTTTTGGGGTTACTCTACAAGCATTTTCACCTAGTTATGAGAGCGCTAGGTCTCCTAGTCACTTAGTGATGCTTGATGGACATGTGGATGGCTCAATTTGAGTGGATGTTTGTCCTTTTATAGAGAGATAGCATTATGCATTACCCTATGTGGCACGATGACTAAAACATTTGGTGCACACAATGGGGAGTCGATTGCTTGATTAGGAAAGGCATCTAGTTAGGAGGATGAGAAATAGGCACTTGGAGGAGGGCACTTAACCCCAAGGGAATGAAACCATATGACATACACCTTGGATGTTGGATACTTGACTTCAGGACACTTGGGTTGAGAATCATACTTCATGGAAGTTGGTTGTGGAGCTGGGAACATATGTTCAGGAGAAGCATTGGAGAAGGTAACTACCTTGGCACACATGTTGAGGAGTGTTTGGAACAAGAGAGCATATGTCACATAACGAGAGGAGGAACACCTTGCATGAGGACACTTAGGGAATGAACCAACATGTAAAAGGGAGCATTGGACTAACAATATGTTGGATAGCACACCATCTTGGAGGAGGGGTGTTTGGCCCAAAGAGGCATCATGCTTAGAGGGTGCATCAACTTGGGGTTGGGAAAAACTCTATGGAACTTGTCATCCTTGTCTTGTAGAGTGATCCGTGTAAGGTTTCCTTGTTAACTTAGGTCTAAGGTTACTTGTGTCAACCTAATCCTTGTTTTATGTTGTACTCCCTCACCTATTTCATATAAAGGGAGGAGAGAGAGCCTTTATAATTATCCACAATTGAAGTACTCATTATTCTATCTTTGTAATTGTCTTGTAGAAGTTTGTAAGGAGCACATCCTGGGGATTTTTATGTAAACCTTAGAGAAGAAATGAAGATGAGTGTTAATTCTTGGGATGATCTTGAGTCTTAGTACTTGGGTGTTGCAAGAGAAGAAAAGGGCCTAGGATTTGTGTGATTAAACCCTAGAGCAAGAACATGGAGCACTAGATAAGAGGATTCTTGGAGCTTGGTGTGATGCTTTGTTTGAAGAAGACTTGGAGCTTATGTAGATGTACTCTTGATGTTCCGTCGTAACATTTTCTAGATATCTTGGTGCTTGTGTGATACAAGAGAAGAATACCTAGGGTTTGTGGGATGCAAACCCTAGGATGGACAAGAAATTTACAAGACTAACATTAGGGTTAGTCATGGACCCTTTGTACTTGTGTGATGCAAGAAGGCCAAGGGTTTGATTAATGTAAGACATGAGTGCTAAAAGAGTGAAGAATACCAATATCTTTTGCAATGAAAGTTTAGAGAATCTCCTAGAAGGATTTTGTGATGCAAGTGAGATATCAAGGATGGACTTGTTGGTGTTGATGCTAGCTTATTGTTGAAGCTTTGGAGCGACAAGGAGTAGATTGGTGTGATGCCTTGCTAGGTCATGATCGCTAGTTAGGGTTTGTTGTTGATGGTGGATTCCCTAGCTAGGGTTTTGAATAAAATTGGGGTGTCCTAGCTTGTGATAAATGGATATGACATGTTGTACCAGCTTGCGATGCATTGATGGTATGTACTTGTATCTTCATTATGTTGTAATATGAAGTGCACCTTTGTTGTCTAAAAATTGTACATTGCAGATATGAAAATCAAAATTATATTTCTCATGTTAATGAGTGGTTTCTATCATTGCTTGATATGTGTGTTTATCATTAACATTCTAAGAAGGAACTAAAGGGGAAAATTTAGAGCTGTAAAAAATATATTGGTATAAAGTATTTTCCAGATCTAATTTGTGAAAGGAATTGAGTCGTTAGGGATATGAATATTCTCCCCTTAAAGTACATCGTTTTGGTGTTGATTTTCTCGGGTTGTCTTATGTGTTTGGTTGGACACAAGTGAAATATATGTTTTTGTAATTTATATTTAGATTTAACCATAAAGTAGAATATTCACATGAAATGGATCTAAGAAACATCAAGTAAATAAGGTGAAATTTATGAGTAGGTATTAAGCATGGATTATCAAAATTACCACAATTTCCAATAATGATCCATGTTATCCACCAAGTTGCACTAGCTAGATTTGCAAATGAGTCGCCAAAGACTAAGCAGACAGATGCTCAGAAATCAGAGTTCACAGATTCAACAAGCCCTTTTAAAGACCACCTTTTTCCGCATTTCCATCCCTCTGGGGCATTGTAATAAATGACTTGACCATGAAAGTTGTAAAAGAATATTTTCCACCTAAGACCTGGGTACAAGCATGTACTCTATAGTGTTTTTTTCACTTATTAATTATTTTTTGCCTGCCTTAGTGGGCGATTAATAATTTCTAAGTTTTTTCACTCAAGACTGACTCCAAAGCTGGAGTATGTGTTGATGGTTAGGCCTTGGCATGGTATAACCAATGTCTAGTTTCTAAATGTATATGAGTTCATGCTAGGTCATCTCTATTGATTCATATGGAAATTTCTCTAGGTCCCCATAGGTTTTTTTTAATGTTTTAGTCAAATAATAAATTTCTCGCAAAACGAAATTTCTGTAATGTAAACTCAATAAATTGTAAAAATATGGCATCAGTCATTCTCAGATGCCATGTTTGTGCTCTTTTTCTAAGCCATGGCACCCTTTATACCCCTATTCCCCTTCTATCTAGGCAAAAAAAGTGATTTTAATCACTCAAAAATGTATTTCTCTCGAAAAAAGACAGAAAAGGGTCTTTTAATTAAATACCCTAAAATTTAGGAGAATTGCTAAAAATTAGGAAACATGTAGGGGACATGTTTTTCCTCGGTTTTCAGTCAACTCAAAGCATGGGCGAGTTCACTAGACAAGAAGGAAACTTGATTGATGATGTGTACAAGGGAGATAATCCCAATGCTAGGACTCGACCTCCCTTGCTAGGTGGCGCATTTGCAAGAGATGGTGCACATCCCAAAGTGGGAAATCACCCTCACACTCCACCTCACTCCTATTCGCTCCCACTTCACTCCACCTCCACCTCCATCACTCCACTCGACCTCAAATCACTTCACTTCACCTCTCCTTTACTACATGTGCATCTCTACTCTTCTACATGTGCCACTCCCTCATCACCAGCACATTTTCTCATGGGAAGTGTCACCCAAATTGTAATAAATAGAAGGTGACCCCTCTCCTATTAGCTAGTTGGAGTTGTTAGAATATGATAGATGTGCTCATTTAACCATAGAAAATGTCACTATTGTCACCCAACCATAGGTCGAGGCCACCCCCGAGCACCTTAACCTTGACATAGAATCATTCCAGAAGAAAACCCTAGATTGGATAACCAAACAAAGGTGGTGCAGATTTCTCCAAGGATAGCGCACCAAGCAAGAGTAACAAGAGTTGATCAAAGAGTCCAAACTATAACCAAGAGATAGTCCAAGCCAAAACCGAAATCTGCTAGTTGCAACAGCTGCAACAACAACTCTCCTCCAAACTATCGCACAGATTGGCCAACTGCAGTGTGCACAAGTGTTTCTTTTGCAGTTCTGAGAATGCCCTGCCAGAATGAAGACTGGCCTCCTGTATTTATACTAAAACTAGCAAACTGCCTGGGCCGACTTCTCATTTTGGGTGCCTATTTACTTAGTATATCATATTTCCTTTAGACGACGTCTTCTCTTGGAGGCTAATAACCTAATGCAAATTATCTTCTTGAGATGACTTGTCTTCTAGGGTTATTAGCCAACTAATTAGGGTTTCTTCTTGCTTCCCAGAATATTCTATCCTCGTCAGGTTTACACATGGAGGTAAATACCTTCCGCAGCTACCATAATATCAAAACTCCCTCCTAGCTAGGGAGGTATTTGAAGGTAATGGTCTTGAGCACAAACATACCATTCACCCGGTAGCATCAACATAGTCGTATAGACTATCTCATGACTAGATCATGAGCACCATCATCACTATCAGTGTCATCAACTGCATCATCTCTTGAAACCATACTCCATCTAATTAATCAGACATGATGCTAGATAAGTCACTCACTCCACAGAGTGACATACGAGCCATTCTTCTAATTCGGACATATGTCCAAGAAGAATAAATGTCCTGAACCATTTTGCGTTTGGGAAATCTCTTTCCATTGATCATCCATATAGATGATAATCATTTCCAACATTATTGATAGTCTTCAAGGTAATCAGAACAATGTCATGCAATAGAAAACAATTGTGTCTATCCATAGTAGTATACAACTACAATCCAGTGGTACACTACCACACCAAGTAGCACACAAATACTTGATCAGGAACATATAGTCACAATCAGTGGAACACGTCCACCACCGTAGTATACATCTACTGCCCAGAGACATACAGTCTCCATAAAAATCATATCATCAACCTGCACAGAAAACATTGTTATGATATAAACTGAATCATCTGAGCCATTCTTCCACTCACATCTATGAGATCTAGAAGAGCATCTTCCCTCAGAAGGTAAAACATCAATGATGAGCTATCTGGACTATTCCTCTCAAGCAAGGAAGAATAATTGTCCCGATTTCTGAGCTTGGACCATTCACCTATCTGGGCCATTCCTCTGACACTAAACAAAGTGCAACCTGCAGAGAATGAATCTGCCCTAGGGAATGCTTGTCCCTGATTGTTGAACCTGGACCATTCACCTATCTGGGCCATTCCTCCAGCACTAAACAAAGTGCAACCTGGAGAGAATGAATCTTCCCTGGGGAATGACTATCCGGACCATTTCCTAAGGAAATGATTGTCCTGCACCAACCTCCAAAATGAACGATTTTTCGAAACTGCTCACAACTGTGAGCTTCAAAGGAATGATTGTCTGGCGAGGCGGACCAGTCTTCTTGACCACTATTGAGAGTGACCTTCAAGAAGAGAGATTGTCCTAGACCATTCCCTATGTTAACCGCAAGGGGAATCGTTGTTTATGGTACATCAGCAATCCATCGAACCATTTTCATTATGAAAATGACTATTCGATCTGGACCATTTTCCAAACTAGAAAATGTTTGTCCATCAGAAATCTCAAACCACTTTCTGAACTGAAAAGGAACTGCTCATCCTGGACCATTTGTCGAACTTGAAAAATGTTTGTCCATAAATCGATAACACATCAATGCTCCCTCCCAACCTGGGAGTCATCTCTTCCTTTTTCAATAAGGAAGTCGTCTCCATGAGCTCTAGCTTGAGTACGCAAACTCTTTCATCTTGGATAGAGGCTTTACCAAAATGTCTTCTTATCTGCTCATCTATGGAGATATATATATTGGAGAACCACTTTCTCTTTTCTGGAATTCATCATGGAGATTGTAATGGTTGATCTCAATGTACTTCGGTCTTTCTGGAACACTGGTATTCTCTGAAGGCTTCATATAGCTCTGATCAATATAGTATATCATTGTTGGATTCATCTTTTGTTTCCTGCTAGCTCGTAACATTGTGGAAAGGGTCAAACTGGAACATATCCAAGTGGTACTTCTTCTACCATCATGAGGGTTTGTCATGGATTAGCAATCCATCATCCTGAGCTTCTGAGTAACCATTTTGATAAATAATATTTGTTTATAGAAAGTTTTTCACCACGCTTTTGTTGTGCATTGGAGGTTCTCCACCAAGTTGTCTTCTTCCATTTGCATAAAAAGGTCTCTTCTTGGTATACCTCAAAGCCTTGAGGTTGTTCTACATACGTTATTTGTTCAATTATTCTAGAGAACAGTATTTGCATTCATCTGATGTAAACTCCAACCCATGGATATTGCGGACGATATAATGTCTCATGTAGAGGTATGTCTGGTTTACTGGAACAAGCAATCATCAAAGTCTTCTCCCTCTATCTGGGAGAACCTCTAGTTCTCGATCTCACAATGCTTACATTCATAAGTCTTCCATACATTGTTCTTCATCGGTTCCTCTGCTTGATTTCTTTTAGTGAGTTTATATCAGGCTGGTAGTCTTGTGATTCTCAATACAATGACTGGTTGTTTTGGCTTTTCCTTCTCTCTTGGAATCTTCATGTTCTTCCTCATGTTTTTCTTTAGCTCTTAGGTCCATGGAGTTTTCTATAGATTCCATTCCCTAAAGATTCCAACTTCTTTCTTTCATCATAGAATCATGGATGTGGATGGACAACCAATGATATTTTAAGGCTTATTTTCGAAGAAGACTTCTTTTAAAGTCAAACTAAACACGTGTTTCTTTCCATGGTTTCTACCATGGATAGATACTTGATCATCTTCAATGAATCATATTATTTAGGATTAGCTCCTTCCTAGTCCTTGATTCATGCATGAGTGCATGCTCATCTTTTGGAATTCTATAACCAACTCCCTCCAACTAAGAGAGCCCACGCTTCCGTCTACATCCTTATTTCCTTCTACAAAGTGTCATAAGTCCTTTTTCCAATTTCCTCTTTATTGTTGAATTCTTTTTGTTTTTACTCCTTCTAGGTTTCTTCAAGTTTGATTCTAATTTCAGCTTATCTTGCAGTTGTTACTTATGTAATAACTTCAACATGAATTGTTACTGGGGTTTGTTGATGTACTTCATCCTTTCATGTGTATTTCCTAACTTGTAGTCATTGTGATAGCAATCCTTATCTTGTTTTTCTTCCATAGGTATAGTTTCTCTTTGAACACATTATCTTCTAGAAACATATATGTAATATATGTACAGAAAACATGGTATGTACAAGAACTATAAAGAGTATGTTACCTTGTCTTAGAAGAAGAAGTATGTTTTGTCATGCTTGGCTTTCTTTGAGGGTTCCTTTTCTTCGGCAACTGATTCTTTGTGTGTTTCTTTCCTTTTCTTTAACTCGAGACAATGATTCTTGTAGTGACCATACTTTAGACGATTGAAGGATTGTATTTTTGACATATCTTTCTCTTGATTTAGTTTCTTACTGGAGCCAAACTTCTTTTTATTCCTGAAATTATTGAACTTTGTTGTGAAGGCTTGATCAATGTATTTCTCTTGGGGTTTCTCTTTTGCACTGATCCTTGATTCTTCTTGTGCACAGCGAGTCCAAAGTTCTTCAAACGTGGGATACTCCTTCCTTGTGTTCATGCTTGCGGCAAATGTATCCCATGTCTTGGGAAGACCATTTCATACTATATTTATTAGTTCCATCTCTGAAATGATCTCTTCAATGGCTTGTAGTTGATCTCTCAACTGAGATATTCTCACAAAGTATGATGTTATGATGTCATCATCATTCATCTTCATGTCACAGAGCTCATTATTCAGACTCATTACTTGTCCAATGTTTCTGACTAAGAAGAGGTTTATTAGGGAATCGTACATATTCTTAGACGAATCAAGATGGGAGATGTAGGGTATCAAGTGGTCTTTTATAGAATCCACTATGATACTCATTGCATTTATGTCATTGTCTTTGAACTTCTCCATAACTGCAACGCTCTGCGGTTCCTTCACTTTTCCTTCTTCAAACTCCGGTTCCACAATATTTCCTTTCATGATATCCAACACTTTATTCTTGGCAAGGATGAGATCAATCCTTGTCTTCCATGCTCTAAAGTTAGAAGCCCCTTCTAACTTGTTTTATGACTTCATATAGTAATTCATGGTTTCCTTGACTTGGTCAACCCTAGATTTGACCAAAAACTCAAACTTGACGTCTTACCTTGTTGAGAGTACCAGGAGATGTGTTAGGATAGGGTGCACTAGTCTATCCAAAAATTAGGTCAATCCCTTCACTTAAGGTGCCTCAATGAGAGGATTAGGGTTTCTGCAACTGCACCTGCTAGTAACCCTAGCGGCAGTGCTTTGGTGACTGCTCCTGCTAGAAACCCCAGTGACCGTTCTTCAACGAGCTTAGTATCTATATGGCTATGCTCCATTCCAGTGGTTAGACTGAATGAAGGAGGTGTGGGCCTGTAACCTATTAGAATATGATGGATGTGCTCATTTAACCATAGACAATATCACTATTTTCACCCAACCATAGGTCGATGCCACCCCCGAGCAACTTAACCTTGATAAAGAATCATTTCGAAAGCAAACCCTAGACTGGATAACCAAACAAAGGTGGTGCACCTTTCTCCAAGGATAAAGAACCAAGCAAGAGTAACAAGAGCTGATCATAGATTCCAAACCATAACCAAGAGATAGTCCAAGCCAAAACCGAAATCCGCTAGCTGCAACGGTAGCTCTCCTCCAAACTTGCACACAAACTAGCCAACTGCAGTGTGCCATAGTGTTGCTTATGTAGTTCTAAGAATGCCCTGCCATAATGAAGACTGGCCTCCTATATTTATACTAAAACTGGCAAACTGCCTGGGCCGACTTCTCATTATGGGTGCCTATTTACTTAGCATATGATATTTCCTTTAGCCGACTTCTTCTCTTAGAGGCTAATAACCTAATACAAATTATCTTCTTGAGCCAACTTGTCTTCTAGGGTTATTAACTAACT
Organism: Picea engelmannii; assembly: GCA_009831015.1. NCBI lineage: Eukaryota > Viridiplantae > Streptophyta > Pinopsida > Pinales > Pinaceae > Picea > Picea engelmannii. The sequence continues at coordinate 26,966 of ML817079.1, read as the reverse complement.
AATTAGGGTTTCTTCTTGCTTCCTGGAATATTCTATTCTCGTCAGGTTTACACGTGGAGGTAAATACCTCCCGCAACTACCATAATATCAACAGGAGTTTGGGCAACCTTGTTATACATTGTTGTAATATCTTTTCTAAATTGGAATAAAAAGACTTTAGAGTTCATCTATTGGTGTTTGGTGCTCATGTGTGGATGGATGTTGGACATAATTTGAGGTGACGTTGTTTTGATTTGTTGCATTTATCTATTCTGTAATTTGGCTAATCATAGGGATATTTTTATCTTATTGGAGTGGATTCTTTAGTTTGTTTACTTTTTGTTTATCTATATTTGAATGCTTACATTGCATATCTTGTTTTTGTCTAAACTAATGTGCAATTGAGGTTTCTTGTGTATGAAACACCAAGTTTACAGGTATTTGCAAGTATTATTTGTAGCATGCAGGATCCAGTTCTTAGAGAATAATAGGAGCTAGTTTGCATCTAGTGTTTTTCCAAGAAGTTTGAAAAGAAGATGTTCTCTCTCTTCCTCACACCAAAGGGACCCCATAGCCCAAAGAGTTCCACGCTCAAGCAAAGGCTCCGAAAAATCATAAAATGTATTCTTCCTCCCTCTTTCTTTGCGTGCATGTCAATTAGATATGTTTTGAAAGATAAATTTTAGCATCTAATATTGCATGCATAAATTTTTAGATCTAGTTTCAATATTTTCTCACTTAAAAGAGTAGATCTAAGCTAGTTTCGGTGCAATTTTCTATTTTTTTCATCTAAATCTTAAACTAGAAAATTGTTTTATTTTACATTGTAGATAAAGCTAATTAGTTGTTTTATGCTTTCTATTTTGGGACAAAAAACGGAAACAACTAAAAGAGATTATTTTAGGCTCATTCAAAGCATCGAAAAGTCTCCAAAAAGTTGCATTTTTACCTAAGGAAAAATTCAGAAAATTTTGGTTAAATTTTTCAAGTTTTAGTTTAGTCTTTTAGATTGTTTCTCATCGTATTCTAATCACTTTCTTTGCTGGTTTTTAGCAGGTGCATCAAAAAGCAAGGGGAAACTCTGGCGAAATTGAGTCAAAAGTGAAGAAATTTGAGCCCAAGTTGGAACCCTTGAAGACTAAGACCTTCAGAAAGTCTTTTGTAGTAGTTTGCTTTAGTCTAATCCATTCTATAAGGGTCCATAAGTTCAAAAAGAGAAAAGAGAACTCAGATCTCGTTGTAATAGGATTAATAAAAGTGGGCCCTTGGAGCCCAGTTTCTTCATCCCCATTAGGGGGATTGGTGTGTTGTGTGTTTGTCTTTGCTTTATTTCCTTGCAATTTTTATTATATGATCTCACAAACACACATAAGCATAAGGAAATAAACCACACACAACACTCAAATCTTGCATGCACTTAATCTTAAAAGTAATCTCAATATTGATGCATGATTAGCTTAGAATTTGTTTTTTTGCTATCAACAATAAAGTCTTGCAAAGTTTATTTTCATTTTCAAGCAATTTTCAAAGTTTATTTCCTTTTTGCAAAGTTAAAATAAATCATCCCCGTAATTACCGGTGTATTCTCTGAACCCTTGCGAGCCTAGCTCGATCTTGGGATTCGTCAGAACCAGAGTTTTTTGTGCAGAGTAGTTTAATTAGGGAAATCTCAATAGTTTCTACTTTAATGAGCGGGAAAACGCCTAAGGGGAGTGTGTGAAGTCAGATAGGAACTTTGAGATATAGGAACTTACCCTGGGGCTTCGGTAAGTTCTTTGCAAGTTTCCAAACAAAGAGGTAGCCTCTAAAGAGGCCACACAATATCTCAATAATATACCTTTAATTTGCCTTAATAAAACACGTGATCAAAAAATGCCCATGATACCTTTAAGTCACTGGTACTATGGATCTATCTTTATGTATGTGAGCAATTTATTTCATTCATGTGTGATTGTCTAACGAATTTATCAATCTTGCAGAACTTGTATCCTACCTGGTTTATGCATGAAATCTTATGGACAAATGATTTATATGAGTACCTCGTCTGATGAATGATAAATGTTGAAAGTGTATGTTGTATTTGCAATAAACTCCTAGAAGTAGTTATTTTGATTATTTTAGTTTAAAAAGCCTTAGTATTTTTGTTAGGGACTACCCCTCTTGGCTTCGCTAGGAGTTGGCCTAGATGGAGGAGTTGAGGATCAGGTGACAGCACCTTGACTCGAGACTTTCCCCCAAGGACACACTAAGTGGATTGAATATTTCTTCCACGATAGCTCAAGTGTGTATAAGGCGGCAACATTTTTTGGCATCGTTGTCGGGGATAAATCTTTCTATTCCCGGAATACGACTTTTTTTTTCCTTTTTTGCTTTTTTCTTTGGTTGATGTTTCTTGTTTGTTTAGAATAAACTTGATCATCTCGCGACTCCTCTTCAAAATAATTTGACAAAGTATTATGCAAGGAGGAACTTATAGTTTTCTTAGCTTCATCCTTAAACTTGAAGGTGTTTTTGGAGGAAGTTAGCCAAGCTTTGTTCTCTTAGGATCCTTAATAATTTTTGGGTCCGAGTCCATTTCTATTAGAATTTTTTTTTTTCTAATAATTCTATCTTAGAAATGGATGATCTTTATAGACCTATTGATTTCTATGTAATAAGTGGTTATCCACATGTAATTCCAGAAAATGCTTTACAAAATTTTCCTTGTTTTCAAAGTAATAATCTTGTTGATGCTAGACGTAATGTTAAAAAAGTTTCACATTGCTTCAATAAATGGTGTTGCAATTCCTTATATGAAGATATAAAAATGAAGTTGTTTATCTTTTCCTTTGATGATGATGATCTTGATTGGTTGATGGAGCTCAAAGATAACCAAGTTAAGACTTGCAAAGAATTGATTGATGTTTTCATGGAAAAGTGGAAGGAAAAAGAACCTCTGGTTATAAATACAGTCAATTCAAATGCTTCACCAGATTCCAGTAAGGAAGAAGTCATTCGGGCCATAGAAATTATCTATGCAAATTAGTTAAAGGCCATGGAATCTCTCCTTGCAGAGGCAAAAGCTTGTGTTGAGTATTCAAACCCTATAGAGCCAGAGTTCCACAGTGAACAAGAAAAGGAATTTCATCTGGAAATTTCAGAAAAGCCTATAGATGAGTCAGTAATCGATCATGAGGAAATAAAGGAAATTAAGTTTGAACTTATTGAAAATTTGGATAATTAAAATCCCCACCCTCTTCCCAAAGATTCCATCTCCTCAGAGAAATTTTTTGACAATTGTGATGATCTTGAAATAAACAGTGAAGTAGATTCCTTGATAGTTCAAGTTCCAGTTCCGGCTCCAATTTCTCAACCATCAGATGACTTAATAACAGATAATGGTAAATTGGAAGATAACTTCAGTTTATCAATTCCAGATCATTATGAGCAATGGTTGGCTTTCCACTATGATAGTCCAATGCATAGCTTCATAAAAAATTTACAAGGATTACCAAACTTCAAAGTTTGGTTGAAGAAAGACAAACACATGTTTCTTGGGCAGTCTATTCCCAGGAAAAACTCCAAGTTGACAAATATTGGAAAAGGATATTCGACAAGTCATCCCGGACAAGGATTATTCAGACATTTGAGGTCTTGGTTCATCCATGACATGGTTGGTTCATGTATTTCCTACTTGAACCAGTTGGACAGTGGAAAGGTTAAAGCGACCAGTGTGCAGACAAATTTTCAAATTGTTTCTCAATGATGACATATGATGCCCATGGGGGCATCCTTTGTAACATATCTCTATAACCCTTCCTCTTTACATTTTATTTCTGTAGCATTTTTCATTTTCTTCTATTATTAGTGTAACTTGTATCTGGAATTGTTGGTTTTCATATATATCTGTTGCTTATTTTATTTTTGGCGAGACATTTGTGATGTAGGTCAGGGATTCTGGATTCTCCCATGCTCTCCTTTTCTATAAAAAGATCAAGAATGCATCCCCATATAGAGCATATGTTATCAACCAAGCTTCACTAGCTGGATTTGTAGATGAGACGCCAAAGACTGAGCAGACAGATGCTCAAAAGTCAAAGTTCACAGATTCAGCAAGTCCTTTTAAAGACCACATTTTTCTACATTTTCATCCCTCTGGGGAATTGTAATAAATGACTTGAGCATGAAAGTTGTAAAATACTATTGGCCACCTAATACTTGGGTACAATCATGTACTCTAGAGTGTTTTATTTCACTTGTTAATTATTTTTTTCTTGCCTTAGTGGGCGATTAATAATTTCTATGTTTTTTCACTCAAGACTGACTCCAAAGTTGGAGTATGTGCTGATGGTTAGGCCTTTGGCATGTTATAAATAATTTCTAGTGTCTAAATGTATATGAGTTCATTGTAGGTCATTTTTATTGAGTCATATGGAAATTGTGTTAGGTCCCCATCGGTTTTTTTTAATGTTTTAGTCAAATAATAAATTTCCCGCAAAATAATTTTTTTTTAATGTAATGTCAATAAATTGTAAAAATATGGCATCAGTCATTCTCAGATGCCATGTTTGTTCTTGTTTTATAAGACAAGGAACCTTTTAGACCCCTTATTCCCCTTCTATCTAGGAAAAAAAGTAATTTTAATCACTCAAAAATGTATTTCTCTCGAAAAAAGACAGAAAAGGGTCTTTTAATTAAATTCCCTAAAATTTAGGAGAATTGTTAAAAATTAGGAAACATGTAGGGGACATGTTTTTCCTCGGTTTTTAGTCAACTCAAAGCATGGGCAAGTTCACTAGAGAGGAAGGTGACTTGATTGATGATGTGTATAAGGGAGATAATCCCAATGCTACGACTCGACCTCCCTTGCTAGGTGGCACATTTGCAAGAGATGGTGCACATCCGAAAGTGGGAACTCACCCTCACATTCCACTCATACTCCACCTCACTCATATTTGCTCCCACTTCACTCCACTTCCACCTCCATCACTCCACTCCACCTCACATCACTTCACTTCACCTCTCCTTTACTACATGTGCATCTCTACTCTTCTACATGCGCCACTCCCTCATCCCTAGCGCATTCTCTCATGGGAATTGTCACCCAAATTGTAATAAATAGAAGGCGAACCCTCTCCTTTTAGCTAGTTGGAGTTTGGGCGACCTTGCTATACATTGTTGTAATATCTTTTCTATATTGGAATAAAAATACTTTGGAGGTCATCTATTGGTGTTTGGTCCTCATGTGTGGATGGATGTTGGATATAATTTGAGGTGATGTTGCTTTGATTTATTGCATTTGTCTATTGTGTAATTTGGATAATCATAGGGATATTGTTATCTTATTGGAGTGGATTGTTTAGTTTGTTTACTTTCTAATCCATTTGTTTATCTATATTTGAATGCTTACATTACATGTCTTGTTTTTGTTTAAACTAATGTGCAATTGAGGTTTCTTGTGTAGGAAACACCAAGTTTACAGGTATTTGCAAGTATTATTTGTAGCATGAAGCATCCAGTTCTTCGAGAATCAAGGGAGATAGTTTCCATCTAGTGTGTGTCCAATAAGTTCGAAAGAAGACGTTCTCCCTCTTCCTCACACCAAAGGGACCCCATAGCCCAAAGAGTTCCACGCTCAAGCAAAGGCTCTGAAAAATCATAAATTTTATTCTTCCTCCCTCTTTCTTTGCTTGCATGTCAATTAGATCTATTTTGAAAGATAAATTTTATCATCTAATGTTACATGCACAAAGTCTTAGATCTAGTTTCAATATTTTATCACTTAAAAGAGTAGATCTAAGCTAGTTTTGGTGCAATTTTCTATTTTTTTCATCTAAATCTTAAACTAGAAAGTTGCTTTATTTTACATTGTAGATCAAGCTAATTAGTTGTTTTATGCTTTATGTTTTGGGACAGAAAACAGAAACAACTAAAAGAACTTAGTTAAGGCTCATTCAAAGCATCGAAATGTCTCCAAAAAGTTGCATTTTTGCCTAAGGAAAATTTCAAAAAAATTTGGTTAAATTTTTCAAGTTTTAGTTTAGTATTTTAGATTGTTTCTCATCATATTCTAATCACTTTCTTTGCTGGTTTTTAGCAGGTCCATCAAAAAGCAAGGGGAAACTCTGGTGAAATTGAGGCAAAAGTGAAGGAATTTGAGCCCAAGTTGGAACCCTTGAAGACAAAGACCTTCATAAAGTCTTTTGTAGTAGTTTTCTTTAGTTTGATCCATTATATAAGGGTCCATAAGTTCAAAAAGAGAAAATAGAACTCAGTTCTCGTTGTAATAGGATTAATAAAAGTGGGCCCTTGGAGCCCAGTTTCTTCATCCCCATTAGGGGGATTGGTGTGTTGTGCATTTGTCTTTGCTTTATTTCCTTGCAAGTTTTATTATATGATCTCACAAACACACATAAGCATAAGAAAATCAACCACACACAACACTCAAATATTGCATGCACTTAACCTTAAAAGTAATCTCAATCTTGATGCATGATTAGCTTAGAATTTTTTTTTTTGCTATCAACAATAAAGTCTTGCAAAGTTTGTTTTCGGTTTCAAGCAATTTTCAAAGTTTATCTCTTGTTTGAAAAGATAAAATAAACCTTCCCCGCAATTACCGGTGTATGCTCTGAACCCTTGCGAGCCTAGCTCGATCCTGGGATTCATCAGAACCGGAGTTGTTTGTGCAGAGTAGTTTAATTAGGGAAATCTCAATAGTTGCTACCTTAATGTGTGGGGAAATGCCTAAGGGGAGTGTGTGAATTCAGACAGGAACTTTGAGATATAGGTTCTTCCCGTGTTGGATATTTGGCACCCTTAGTGAACTTACTGGTGCGGCCCTGGGGCTTCGGTTAGTTCTCTACAAGTTTCCAAACAAAGAGGTAGCCTCTAAAGAGGCTACACAATCTCTCATTAATCTACCTTTAATTTACCTTAATAAAACATGCGATCAACAACTGCCAACGATACCTTTAAGGCACTGGTACTATGGATTTATCTTTATGTATGTGAGCAATTCATTTCATTCATGTGTGATTGTCTAACGAATTTATCAATCTTCCAGAACTTGTATCCTACTTGGTTTATGCATGCAATATTATGGAAAGATGATTTATATGATTATCTCGTCTGATGAATGATAAATGTTGAAAGTGTATGTTTTATTTCCTATAAACTCCTAGAAGTAGTTCTTTTGCTTATTTTAGTTTAAAAATTCTTAGTATTTTTGTTAGGGACTACCCCCCTTGGCTTCGCTAGGAGTTGGCCTAGACAGAGGAGTTGAGGATCAAGTGACATCACCTTGACTCGAGACTTTCTCCCAAGGACACACTGAGTGGATTGAATATTTCTTCCACGATAGCCTAAGTATGTATAAGGAGGCAACATTTTTTGGCGTCGTTGTCGGGGATAAATCTTTATATTCCCAGAATATGACTTTTGTTTTCTTTTTTAGCTTTTTTCTTTGTTTGATGCTTCTTGTTTGTTTATAATAAACTTGATCATCTGGTGACTCCACTTCAAAATAATTTGACAAAATATTCTACAAGGAGGAAATTACAGTTTGCTTAGCTTCATCCTTAAACCCAAAGGTGTTTTTGGAGGAAGTTAGCCAAGCTTTCTTCTCATAGGATCCTTAATAATTTTTGGGTCCCAGTCCATTTTTGTTAGACTTTTTTTTTCTAATAAGTCTAGATTAGAAATGGATGATCTTTATAGACCTATTGGTTTCTCTGCAATAAGTTGTTATCCACATTTAATTCCATAAAATGCTTTACAAAATTTGCCTTGTTTTCAAAGTAATAATATTGTTGATGTTAGACGTCATGTTAAAAAAGTTTCACATTGCTTCAATAAATGGTGTTGCAATTCCTTATATGAAGATATAAAAATGAAGTTGGTTATCTTGTCCTTTGATGATGATGATGATGTTGATTGGTTCACAGAGCTCAAAGATAACCAAGTTAAGACTTGCAAAGAATTGATTGATGCTTTCATGGAAAAATGGAAGGAAAAGGAACCTCTGGTTATAAAGACAGACAATTCAAATACTTCACCAGATTCCAGTAAGGAAGAAGTCATTCGGGCCATAGAAATTGTCTATTCAAATTAGTTAAAGGCCATGGAATCTATCCTTGCAGAGGTAGAATCTTGTGTTGACTATTCAAACCCTATAGAGCCAGAGTTTCACAGTGAACAAGAAAAGGAATTTCATCTAGAAATTTCAGAAACTCCTATAGATTAGTCAGTAATCGATCAAGAGGAAATAAAAGAAATTAAGTTTGAAGTTATCGAAAATTTGGATAATTCAACTCCCCACCCTCCTCCTGAAGAGTCCATCTCCTCAGAGAAAATATTTGACAATTGTGATGATCTTGAAATAAACAGTGAAGTAGATTCCTTGATAGTTCAAGTTCTAGTTCCAGCTCCAATTTCTCAACCATAAGATGACTTAATAACAGATAATGGTAAAGTGGAAGATAAATTCAGTTTATCAACTCCAGATCATTATGAGCAGTGGTTGTCTTTCCACCATGACAGTCCAATGCAGAGCTTCATAAAAAATTTACAAGGCTTACCAAACTTCAAAGTTTGGTTGAATAAAGACAAACACATGTTTTTGGGGCAGTCTATTCCCAGAACAAACTCCAAGTTGACAAAGATTGGAAAAGGATCTTCGACAAGTCATCCCAGACAGGGATTATTCAAACATTTGAGGTCTTGTTTCATCCATGACATGGCTTATTCATGTATTTCCTACTTCAGCCAATTGGACAGTGGAAAGGTTATAACTACCAGTGAGTAGACAACTTTTCAAATTGTTTCTCAATGATGACATCTGATGCCCATGGGGGCATCCTTTGTAACATATCTCTCTAAACCTTCCTCTTTACATTTTATTTTTGCAACATTTTTCCTTTTCTTATATTATTGGTGTAACTTGTATCTAAAATTGTTGGTTTTCGTATATATGTGTTGCTTATGTTATTTTTGGCAAGACATTTGTGATGTAGGTCATGGAGTCTAGATTATCGCATGCTCTCCATTTCTATAAAAATATAAAGAAAATGTCCCCATATGGAGCTTGTGTTATCCACCAAGTTGCACTAGCTAGATTTGCATATGAGCCGCCAAAGACTGAGCATACAGATGCTCAGAAGTTAGAGTTCACAGATTCAGCAGGTCCTTTTACAGACCACATTTTTCCGCATTTCCATCCCTATGGGGCATTGTAATAAATGACTTGAGCATGAAAGTTGTAAAATACTATTAGCGACCTAAGACTTGGGTACGATCATGTACTCTAGAGTTTTTTTTTTCACTTGTTAATTATTTTTTACCTGCCTTAGTGGGAGATTAATAATTTCTAAGTTTTTTCACTCAAGACTGACTCCAAAGATGGAGTATGTGCTGGTGGTTAGGCCTTAGCATGGTATAACCAATGTCTAGTGTTTAAATGTATATGATTTCATGCTAGGTCATGTCTATTGATTCATATGGAAATTGCGCTAGGTCCCCATAGGTTTTGTTTAATGTTTTAGTCAAATAATAAATTTCCCGCAAAGTGGAATTTTTTTAATGTAAAGTCAATAAATTGTAAAAACATGGCATCAGTCATTCTCAGATGTTTTGTTTGTGCTCGTTTTCTAATCCATAGCATCCCTTTAACCTTATTCCCCTTCTATCTAGGCAAAAAGGTGATTTTAATCACTCAAAAATGTATTTCTCTCGAAAAAAGACAGAAAAGAGTCTTTTAATTAAATTCCCTAAAATTTAAGAGAATTGCTAAAAATTAGGAAACATGTAGGGGACATGTTTTTCCTCGGTTTTCAGTAAACTTAGAACATGGGCGAGTTCACTAGAGAGGAAGGCGACTTGATTGATGATGTGTACAAGGGAGATAATCCCAATGCTAGGACTCGACCTCCCTTGCTAGGTGGCGCATTTGTAAGAGATGTTGCACATCCCAAAGTGGGAACTCACCCTCACACTCCACTCACACTCCACCTCACTCCTATTCACTCCCACTTCACTTCACCTCCACCTCCATCACTCCACTCCACCTCACATCACTTCACTTCACCTCTCATTTATTACATGTGCATCTCTACTCTTCTACATGTGCCACTCCCTCATCACTAGCACATTCTCTCATGGGAATTGTCACCCAAATTGTAATAAATAGAAGGCAACCCCTCTCCTTTTAGCTAGTTGGAGTTTGGGTGACCTTGCTATAAATTTTTGTAATACATTTTCTATATTGGAATAAAAATACTTTGGAGGTCATCTATTGGTGTTTGGTGTTCATGTGTGGATGGATGTTGGACATAATTTGAGGTGATGTTGCTTTGATTTATTGCATTTATCTATTGTGTAATTTGGCTAATCATAAGGATATTGTTATCTTATTGTAGTGGATTCTTTAGTTTGTTTACATTCTAATCCATTTGTTTATCTATATTTGAATGCTTACATTGCATATATTGTTTTTGTTTAAACTAATGTCCAATTGAGGTTTCTTGTGTAGGAAACACCAAGTTTACATGTATTTGCAAGTATTCTTTGTAGCATGAAGGATCCAGTTCTTCGAGAATCAAAGGAGCTAGTTTTCATATAGTGTTTTTCCAAGAAGTTTGAAAAGAAGACATTCTGCCTCTTCCTCACCCCAAAGGGACCCCATAGCCCAAAGAGTTCCACGCTCAAGCAAAGGCTCCAAAAAATCATAAATTTTCTTCTTCCTCCCTCTTTCTTTGCTTGCATGTCAATTAGATATGTTTTGAAAGATAAATTTTAGCATATAATGTTGCATGCATAAAGTCTTAGATCTAGTTTCAATATTTTCTCACTTAAAAGAGTAGATCTAAGCTAGTTTTGGTGCAATTTTCTATTTTTTTCATCTAAATCTTAAACTAGAAAGTTGTTTTATTTTACATTGTAGATCAAGCTAATTTGTTGTTTTATGCTTGTTGTTTTGGGACAGAAAATAGAAACAACTAAAAGAGCTTAGTTTAGGCTCATTCAAAGCATCAAAAAGTCTCCAAAAAGTTGCATTTTTCCCTAAGGAAAAATTCAAAAAAAATTGGTTAAATTTTTCAAGCTTTAGTTTAGTCTTTTAGATTGTTTCTCATCATATTCTAATCACTTTCTTTTCTGGTTTTTATCAGGTCCATCAAAAAGGAAGGGGAAGCTATGGAGAAATTGAGTCAAAAGTGAAGAAATATGAGCCCAAGTTGGAACCCTTTAAGACTAAGATCTTCAGAAAGTCTTTTGTAGTAGTTTGCTTTAGTCTAATCCATTCTATAAGGGTCCATAAGTTCAAAAAGAGAAAAGAGAACTCAGTTCTTGTTGTAATAGGATTAATAAAAGTGGGCCCTTGGAGTCCAGTTTCTTCATCCCCATTAAGGGGATTGGTGTGTTGTGTGTTTGTCTTTGCTTTATTTCCTTGCAAGTTTGATTATATGTTCTCACAAACACACATAAGCACAAGGAAATCAACCACACACAACACTCAAATATTGCATGCACTTTAGCTTAAAAGTAATCTCAATCTTGATGCATGATTGGCTTAGAATTTGTTTTTTTGCTATCAACAATAAAGTCTTGCAAAGTTTATTTTTAGTTTCAAGCAATTTTCAAAGTTTATTTCATTTTTGCAAAGTTAAAAAAAACCTTCACCGCAATTACTGGTGTATGCTTTGAACACTTGCGAGCCTAGCTCGATCCTGGGATTCATCATATCCAGAGTTGTTTGTGCGGAGTAGTTTAATTAGGGAAATCTCAATAGTTTCTACCTTAATGCACGAGAAAACGCCTAAGGGGAGTGTGTGAAGTCAAACGGGAACTTTGAGATCTAAGTTCTCCCCATGTTGGACATATGTCACCCTTAGCAAACTTACTAGTGAGGCCCTAGGGCTTCGGTAAGTTCTCTGCAAGTTTACAAACAAAGAGGTAACCTCTAAAGAGGCCACACAATCTCTTATTAATATATCTTTAATTTACCTTAATAAAACACGCAATCAACAACTGGCCACGATACCTTTAAGGCACTGGTACTATGTATTTATTTATGTATGTGAGCAATTTATTTCACTCATGTGTGATTGTCTAACAAATTTATCAATCTTGCAGAACTTGTATCCTACTTGGTTTATGCATGCAATCTTATGGACAATGATTTATATGAGGATCTTGTCTGATGAATGTTAAATGTTGAAAGTGTATGTTTTATTTGCAATAAACTCCTAGAAGTAGTTCTTTTGCTTATTTTAGTTTAAAGAGCCTTAGTATTTTTGTTAGGGACTAACCCCCTTTGTTTCGCTAGGAGTTGGCCTAGCCAGAGGAGTTGAGGATTAGGTGACAGCATCTTGACTCGAGACTTGCCCCCATGGACACACTAAGTGGATTGAATATTTCTTCCACGATAGTCGAAGTGTGTATAAAGCGGAAACAATCCCAATTATCTAGATCTTCACCATTGCTTCATTTATACAATGGGAGGATGATGAAGGGAGAGGACAATCACGACAATAAGAAGAAACAAAGAGGAAAATAAAGCCTCACTTTTCACTAACTATGAAACTAATGCCTACTGGATAAAATTGTTAGTGTCCCAAATAAAATCTTATTAGGAGAAATAGAACATGTATCATAGTAACAAGATTTGGAGGCACGTTGCAAGGCCAAGAAGGTTGTCAAGAGACAAAAAAGGAGGGCCAAGAGGCTAGAGGGAGGACAAAGGCCACAAAGGGGATCAAGAGACCAAAAAGGGAGGTTGAGAGGATAAAAATGGAGATGGTGAAGGCCAAAGGAGGATCAGAAGGTTGAAAGTGAAGTCTAACCAGTAAAGGGTGCATGAGAGAATGAAAGGAGAATCGAGTGGTTGAAATGCAGGTCAATAACTTGAAGTGAGAATGGAGGAGGCACAAAAGGCCGATCGTTTTAAAGTAAACATTCAAGAAAAGAACCAAAGGATTTGTCACTAAAAAAATAGAAAAGGAGAAATGGGGCAAGAAAAATTGCCCACGAGGTAGTGGAGGTGGCTACAAGTGTCAACAATAGGAAGTTGTAGTAGGAAGGTCTACCCACAAGGCACAAAGGGTCTAGGGTGACATAACACAAAGGTAACAACAAACTAACAATGGGTTTAACACACACAACTACAAATACACTACAAATGGGAGACGAGAATGACTCATGGACAAGACCACCTATAGCGCAAAGACACAAAACTACAATTGGAAAATGTTACAAGTGAAATCATTTACACGAACTATGCAATAAATGTTTTTGAGAGGGGATAAGGTTGAGGAATCTATAGAAATATGGATTAGGAATCGAAACTCTGATTGTGTAAAATCTCTACCAATCGTTGTTCTTTTGGGTGTTTGGTTAGCTAGAATTTCAACCATATTTGAAGAAAGGTGCATCACGCCTTTTCTATCATCTACTCAAAGCTTCAATATCTTAAAAAAAATTCCTTGGAAAAAAATTGTGAAGGCTCCAAGACAGATTACTGAGGAGGTCATAGATAGATCTAGGAGTTGGTTATACTTTGATGGGGAAGCACAAGGGAATCCTTTGGTATGTGGTGTAGGTGGAATTATTTAAATTTTATATATCTGAGTCTCATTTGGTGAAGTTTAGGGATATCTTGTGATGTGGAACAAACAATTTTGCTGAGAAAATGGCAATAAAGTTGGCCATGATTTTAGCTACAGAAAAGAGAACCTCTCATCTTCAAGTCTCTGGTGACTCAACGTTGGTGATCAAATGGATAACTAGTGAATATAAAATGGACAAATTTCTTCTCTGGCCAATATTAAATGAAATTAATGCTCTAAAATATCTTTTCACATATGTATCTTGCCAACGTGTTTACAGAGAAAGAAACAAGATAGCCTATGAGTTGCAACATACAAAATATATAAATATTAAGTGATAATAATCATAAATAATAATAATAATAATAATAAATAGTTATTAATTGTATAAGGGATGCATCCTTTCATGGATGGTCACCATATGTTCCTTTAGGTTCTATATATATTTGGCACTCTCATTGTACATCTATTCATCATATATTATCTATTTTATCTCATTATATATATTATTATTCAACATATTTATTGTCCAGTATAGATTATAGTTATTCATTCCATTTATGATGGATCGTTACACATTATTTTGGTCACCTCAGTGATCAACTGACAACATGTGTTCCCTGGAAATATTAAAAGAGACTTTCTCCATGAGAGAACACATGGCATTTTTACATTTTTTCTTCATTTTTTATATAAAAGGTACTAGGTACTTTTTCCACGAGAGGGTACTAGGTACTTATAACCAAGTTTATTGATTATGTAATTATTTTCAAATATTGAAATACGTGAAGGCATCAATAAGACTTGGAATATATCAACCAATCAGAAATGAGAAAAACAAATATTTGTATTATATCAAAAAAAAAATATTTGTTTTATTAAGTTAAACATTACATTACACACATAAATTTAAAATACAAGGCAAATTAATGTCAAATCAATAGCAAACTCATTGTTATATTCCCTTGGCACGGACTAATAATAACTATAGGCCAAAAAAGATCTACAAAATATGACATCAAATTCATCCTTGATGTTAATACCAAAAATAGAGATGTTATCACATCAACTTGAAAACTTGTTTAGGTAACAACAATTTCTATGTGCAAAATCTTATCTTTAAACTGAGAAAGAGATTTACCAATATCAACGTTGGTGGATCATACTAAATGTAGAA